>CALNHX010007097.1:0-78665 GCA_940337035.1 Agriotes lineatus | reverse complement strand
GGCATTCCAGGAAATATAGAAACCACGGCTCCTTTTTTATTTCATTCTGTTGTCAAGCTGACGTAACAAAATTAATAAAAATATATGTCATACTGATTGTAACCGTGGAAACACTTTTGCTCTCAAGGGAGAAAAAGTGCTGTGTTAGTTCTTCTTTTGGGTAAAAATAAAAGAACACTTTATATATAATATCTTTATACGTTTTGTAAAGGTTACTCAAACTGCCAATATTAGTACCAAGCCAAAATAAATAGACGAAAACAATGTAATAGCTTTCTTCAAATTTTTATTAAATACGTAGGTACCTTTATGGGAATATTAATGGAATTTTATCCAACACAAAATTTATATAATAATTCCGACGATTAAACACGTAAACAGATTAACAATAGTAGGAGTTTCATTATCTTATTTTAATGCTGAGTGGGAATATTAAGAATCATGCCTAGGTTGAAGAGGTACCATGTCATTATGAGTCAGCGACTCATCCACTTTAATTAGCTGGAAATGTTTTATCGATATATGAAGAAAATGTGCCATTCTTTATATTTTTAGCTGACGTAAACTATTTTTATTTAAGTAGATGTTAATTACATGAACTGGTTGATTATGAAAACCTGAAAAGTACGGCCTTTATTCTTATTTAATGCAGAATTTCAAACCAGTAATATATGCCTATTGATCTACAATTAAAATCGTACATTTATGTTTTTTGCTATTTCATCTCGAATAAGTAAATTAAAATTTCAAAATGTATGCGTTTCGTAATTAACAATATTAAGAACAGTATGAATATCGCCCGGATCTCACAATTGTTTAAAACGACGTCACGAAATATCGTTTGTTGTAGTTTTACATTTTTATATAGCAGTTATGCAGATTTCGTAGTATTATGTAATAGTTTAATTATGTACCGAGAAAAATAATAAAGGTGTGTCCGAAAACCATTTAATTACAGAGATACGGAACCCAAGTTCAAAACATTTGTTTTATTCTTTGTGTATGTATTCTCAAAATGTTAAGTTAACGTATTCGAAGTTGTTATACATACTACACTGTATTTACAGTACATTCCCAGAAAAAAATCAATCATAATATAATTTCTCTGATAACTAATCCAAATTTTTATGTAATATGCAATATAGTTACGTTGGAAATGGCTTAAAGTTTTTTATAGCTATGTAGCATGTGTACCAAATTCGAAAAGGTTATTTTAACATTAATGGAATCTACAGAACTCTAAGTGCTCATATACCGGGTGACAATGAGACTAGGGCCATGCTTATATCTTCTTTATTTATTAATCGATTTGGATTAAATTTGATACCTAGATACTACACATAATTTCTGATTGGCTGATAGATATAGTCAAAATGCCTGACTTCCGGTTTTACCGGAAATGATACTAACTTTTATTTTTAAATGGAACACCCTGTATATTTTATGTTTTTTTTTAATCTACGAGTCAAACTACATATAACAGTCTTGCCAAATTTCAATTTTTTTAAACAAAAAAAAATTTTTTTAATTCTAATTTTTTTACCATAGAAGGCCTTGACTTGGAAAAATCTATTCTAATTGACTCTAGCAATTCTTAATAATAGCTATTTTATCAATCAGGTTAATAACAAACCTTTAATAAAAGAATATAATTTGCTAAACTCGTTTTTTTAAGAAAAAGTCACTTTCTTTTTAAATGGCACCTACCAAGGGCCATCATGCCATTAAACAGCAAATTTAATTACCAATCTAACGATATGCATCATGCACCACTTTATCTTTACTGAAACTGAAAATTAATTAAGTAATTATTTTTTTAAATATTTTTATGTAATAACTAATAATACCAAAGCAAATTTGGCAACACTGTTGTATGTAATTTGGGTCGTAGATTCCGAAAACATAAAACGTATAGAGTGATCTGTTTAAAGAACCAAAATTAGTGTCACCTCCGGTTTCACGTTGGTTTTTTAAATAGATTTAAACAAATAATTAATTAATTAATTTTCAGTTTCAGATAAAGATAAAGTAGTGCGTGATACATATCGTTAGATTGGTAATTACATTTTATATTTAATAGCAAGATGGCCCTTAGTAGGTGCCATTTAAAAAAAGTGACTTTTTCTTAAAAAACGAGTTTAGCAAATTATATTATTTTAATTAAAGATTTGTTATTGACGTTATTGATAAAATAGCTATTATTAAGAGTTGCTAGAGTCAATTAGAATAGGTTTTTCCAAGTCGATGCCTTCTATGATAAAAAATTAAAATTGAAAAAATAATTTTTTTGTTTAAAAAAATTGAAATTTGGCAACACTGTCATATGTAATTTGACTCGTAGATTCAGAAAAACATAAAATATACAGGGTATTCTATTTAAAAAATCAAAGTTAGTATCATTTCCGGTAAAACCGGAAGTCAGTCATTTTAACTAATCTATCAGCCAATCAGAATATTATGTCTAGTATCTTGATATAAAATTTTATCCAAATCGATTCATAAATAAAGAAGAGATAAAAAACATGGCCCTAGTCTCATTGTCACCCAGTATATCTCCGGTATTAGTAGTTTTCCAGGGCACCTTTACAGTATTTTTTGTGTTTTGTGGCATAGAGTGCACCCGTAAAAATGTTTTACCTTCGTCGGTGTCGTAGACTACTTACCAAATCAATTTGAGTATCGTTAAGAGCTCTATTACCACACTCAGTGCGGTAATATCCGTTACCGCATTCTTTTTTACAAAACAAAGAATACATTAAACCAGAATTTATTGATGAAGATAAAATATTGAACAATACGCGTTTGCTTATGGCACTTAACGAAACTCGTTTCGCTAAGATATTTATAATCAAACTTGTATCGTTAATATCTATTATATTTTTTTTCAATATTTAATGTCCTACGCCTCGTAACACTGTTTAAAAGGCGGGTTAAAGTTACAAATTAATTAAATTGAAAGTATGTTTGCATCTAAAAATGGTAAGACGAATTACTCCTTAAATTTTTTCATATTCACCTAGGAACAACTTCGTAATTCTGAATAAATAAATAATTACTATATTTGTTTTCACAGTAAAGAATGCGTTTCGCTTTCCGCGTTCTGCATTCTTCTATTATGCAAATGAAATACGCCTCCAATTTTTGTCTACACCGTGCATTTCTCATGGGAAGTGAATTGTGAGTTCAAGAAAGTAGAACCCTGGAACTCCTGGAAGATGTTCGTTACCTACACCAATCCTAGCTAGCGCTTATTATTTCAAAAACAATATCTCCCGGAGGGTAGTAAATAAGCATCTTATATTCCGAGAAGATTGGAATGTTTATTAAGTTTTCGCAATGAAATATACAGTCCGAAGTAATGCTAAACGGACGTTTTTCTAGTTTATGTGTTTTTTACTTTCTTATACTACGAGTAAAGGGAAATATTGTATTGAACAAACAGGATTCAAATAGTTATTTTTGATTCTAGATTGCGAAATGCTATTTTTGCATTTGAGAATGCAAAAGAATTTCGCATTGAATATTAAACAACGTTTTTTCGAAACTGCACAGGTCCACATTAGCGGAAAACTCAAAGAAAATTTTGTCTATATTGTGACCTCTTCTTTAATCAAAAATTGCTGAACGTAAGTCTTTTTCTGTTCTAGATTGTAAAAGACTTTTACATCCATTGAACAAAAAACAGTCACTTTGACAACCGATTTTAGGTCATAAAAGATTTTTATTTCCTCTGGACTTGTTAAACGGTCATACCGTCGTCTGAACTGACTCGGTAAATGAGTTTTTACAGTTCAGGTGCCTGTAAAATGTTACTGTCGTCTGAACTGACCGGTAAAAGAGTCTTTACAGGCCAGGTGCCTGTAAAATGCTGCCAACCCGACTTTATAAGCACCTTGTTTTCTACTAATCACATCCTTCATTAATCACTAATATTAATTTTTATGATGTGCTCCAAAAGGAAATAAAACGTTGTACGCGGCTCGGTTGCAATTAGCCTTTATTGGGGCACAACCGAATTACAGGTGTATTGCAAATGATCCGGATCGCCCATAAAGACTAATTTACTAAGCTTGCCACGTAAATAACTATTACATCCAGTGAACAAAAAACAGTCCCTTTTACAGCTGATTTAGGACATGTAAATGTCAACATTTTTTATCAGTTTTCGAAAAATTGAATTTTTAAAATACAAACACTTCAAAAATATTGTTTATAAATTTTTTTTCTTTGGACGTTTAACGACTACACCTAAACGTAAGCTCATTTTGCACACGATCTAAAATTATTACCAAAATTTTACTTACATGCTCTCTGGAATTATACAACTTTTAGGGCCGGTTGCAGAAAGCAATGTTAAGTCTGGTGTTAGCTAACGTCGCGTCAAAGTGAACAAAATCGCATCAAATTTTGTTTACTAATGTATTAGTTACTATAAGCATTTGCGATTTGATTCGTTTTTGTTCACTTTGACGTCGCGTTAGCTAACACCAGACTTAACATTGCTTTCTGCAACCGGCCCTTAATGTCAGTAATGCAAAGTTTGTTATTGCTATGAAATATAGACAGATTGAAATAACAACGGATACACGTACAACAGCGCAAAAAATATTAGATGTACGCAGAGCTGGGCAGTATTTTCTATTTGTAAATACTTTTTTTTATTTAAATAATTTGTAGTATTTAAATACTTAGTATTTTTAATGGACCGTATTTGTATTTCTAGGTGCAAATACTTTGCAAAGTATTTAGTATTTAAATACAATTTTGGCAGTATTTAAATACTTTGAGAGTATTTAAATATTTCCAGAGGATTTAAATACGTTGAGAGTATTTAAATATTTCCAGAGGATTTAAATACGTTGAGAGTATTTAAATACTTTCAGAGTATTTAAATAGTTTGAGAGTATTTAAATACTATATATAGGTATTTATTATTTAATTACCTTTTGCTCAAAAAAAGTATTTAATATTTAAATACATTCAATTTTCAAAAAGTATTTAGTATTTAGTATTTAAATACTTTTTAAAAGTATTTTGCCCAGCTCTGGATGTACGGAATATTTTTTTTCGAAAACTGTCATCAAATGTGGACATTTTCGTTAAATTCTCAGTAAGCAAAGTGTTTCTTTTTTGTCACTTAACTGCGAAATAAATGTTCTAGAATGCAAAATTCTTTAGCGTTCTAGAACATAAAGAAGAAATGTCATCAAATTTGTCATTTTTTAGGAACTTATTTGTGATTTTATTAATTAAGTAACCTACATTAGTTTTTATTAAGTAATTTAAAAATTTCAATAGATACTAATAACTATTATAAACTATTATAAACATGACTAATTTATGTTGTACTACATGTAAATTGAAGGTGCCCGATACTGCGGTCAGTTAAATTTATACGTCACTTTGACGTTTGTCAAACAATTCAGCAGGCCGTGGTTCAAACATAATTTAATTGTCTATGAAATACAAAATTGTCAATTAACGTTGACAGTTACCTTAGTTAATTCTTTTTTTATTCTTATATTAGTTTTATTGCAGTTTTCGAAAAAATCATTGTTTGCATCTCGAATGCGAAATACTTTTGCGTTCGAGAATGGAAGTTATTTTGCCGAGCTTTAGCGAGGCAAAATATTCATTCGAGAACGCAAAAGTAGCATTTCGCATTCTAGATACAAAAATAGCCATTAAAATTTCTGAAGCGACTAAATAAAGCAAGATCGCTAAATGTTAGTGTCTAGTGTTTTTTTATTACGTTATTGAGAAATATGTAGGGTAGTTATGTGGAGTTAGGCTGAAAATCCACTAAAGGCATTTTTAATTTAAATATATTAATAGTCTGGCGATTTAAACCGCTAGAAAATGTGAAAACAACGGGAACTACAGGGCTGACACTGAAATTTACTTAAAATAAGAAGTTTCAAAGGTTAGCTATTGGTCGAATTTCTACTTTTTTTAGCATACATTCATTATTTTAAAAACGATGTTTTCTGCAGTTCAATTAATTTATCAATACTGGAAGCAGAAACCAAACTGGACAATAAGTTTCCTCTTCAACTTTATCAGTATATTGCAGTTCTAATAAAAAATTGTAATCTGTTCAACGATTTCTTCAAATTAATTTATTTCGTCTAAACAGATAAACCTAAATTCCCAACGCTTTTGCAAAAATGTATCTTAATTAGTGCAGTCACGCGCTTTTTTACGAGTACTTCGTATTGTTGTTTTGTGCTTTATAACTACAGAACTTTAGAATTCGTCCATCTAATCAGACTGATAACGGTTTGTACGTGCTTATAACCTTGGACTTTACTTTAGCTAAATGCCGATAAAAAGTTGAGCAGCAGTGTAATTTGCATAAAACCGTCGAACTGTCGAACTATTTTACAAACATAAAAATTCGTAAGTTTTAGTCACGTGGTTAACAAACACTGGACGCGTTTTGTCAAACAAAAAATAAAATTATATGGTCATTTACCTTTCGATGAAAACATTATCGATATCATTAAATTAACAAGTGTCTATCAAGGATCTACGTGAGGACGCCCAACATTAAATACTCGTAATTGTTAAACTATTGTTAAACTATTGTTTTGGCTACATGATTTTCCTAAACTTTAATGCAAGGAGACGCAATAACACAAACCCTCAGTCTAATCTCAGAATCTAAATAATGATTTGGAACAATATTGCGTCGTAGACTTTGATAACGTGCGTTTGGACACGCAATGGCGTGACTGATTACTCACAGTCGTTTCAGGACGAATTAAGCTCCTGAAACTTACAATTACTGCCCAGGATGAAAAAATCAAAATGTCCGGTTAAAAATTTCATTTTACGCAACAGCCCGAGAGAGGTTGTTAATCTCAAAATTTGTTCTATTTTTATGAATAACAACATTGACATTACCAAGTACCAACGCTGTCTCATGTTCCTTATTCCATTAACTCATTATACCAATTATCGGAATTACTAGGCAATCCATTTGATTCCTAGCGCCAAGATAAATCTGATGTTGAATTTAACTATGGATTTCTTTTGACTTTTATAGTTACTTATATTTCATTGAGAATAATACCAATACTCGCAAGCCTTTCTATAGTTATCATAATAATGTGCAAGACTTACATAAAACTAAAGGTTGCTTGGTTCCCATGGATTGAAATTACTGAGCGATTAAACCAATCGCTTACACTCGGGCAAATAACTTTCACGGCCAGGATTAAAAGATGCACTTTAGTACCTTGTTATGAAATATACTATTAATTAGACTGACTGGAAGCCTGCTCTACAGATGGATTTCAGTCTCTTTCACGGTGTTCATCGGCATTTATTGCTCAGTTGCTGATCTTGAAGATGTGCTCGTCATATTGCACATCATCCATCCTTTAGTTCGCGATCTTCCCCGAAGTCTACCATGTCCAGGGGTCCAGTTCGTTATGGTTTTCTATTCACACATGACCTAACCACTTCAACCTTTGTGTTTTTTTTTAGAATCACAAGTGACTGCATTGGTTCTCATAATTCTTCATAATATTTTTTGGTTCATGAATTATTAATTGCCATCCTAAACATTCGAATCGGTACCCGAGATCTTTTATATGTGCATATTTCACTATTCATCTATTTTATTCTCTGCATTTAATTGCGATCTCAAATACAGAGTGAGTCGGAAGGAAAGTGCCAAACTTCAGGAATGTGTAGTATAGACTCCCGGAGTTTGGTATTGTCCTCCCAACTCACCCTGTAATTGTTAACTTCTTTTTGGTACACCCTTCGCAAAATGACACTTTAACATAGTGTACATTTTTCGGACTTATAGCAGGCAGTTTGTAGAACTGATACCAAAAAATCTTGTATGCATCACGTACACAAAGAGTTTCAGGGGACACCTCTTGTAAAACGATTCGTCCCTTAAAGCTCCATTTTGCGTACGTCATTCATAATATACTATTATTTAAAGATTCTGTGGCCGCTAATCACACCTCGCCAACTGTTTTTTACATCTTCCATACATACCTCTACTAATTAGAACAAGGTCGGATACATAGATGTTATTTGCATCCTTCTATTTCTTATATGTCCGAACAGTCCTGACTCTCAGATTATCGATTCCAGAACTAGGTTAAACCACTGTCTGTATTCTTACCTCGAGTTTAAAGCTTAATGTCTCTTTTATCTTAAAAGCAAACAAAGAGAGCCATAGATGTTTGTGTGTAGATGTCAATGTGTCAAATAGACACTTCTACAAAAGCCCCATGCAATGGAAATTAATAATAACTTCAGTAAATCAGTTAATCAAAAGTTTAACCGTGAGGTAAGCATCCATGCGACTGATTAAGCGCCTCGTTATCTTAGGCCAATGTTTATTTCCACATTTTCTGTAAATTTCTGTTGCTCCATCACTAGTGCTTTTGATTTCTTGAGCTCCATTGGTTTAATTGGTAGTCACCCATTTCCTAGTGGGCGTACGTACTCAAGCACACATGGGAAATTTTTTAGCTGCATTCAGGAAAGTTATTCCTCGATCATTATCGCGTTATCCGTTATCTCCCAATCAGGCATCTGCTCTTCCTTCTAGATTGTCATGATAAGATTATGCAGTTACATATGCAGACCTTGACCTCATTTTTTAAATTAATTTTCCCACAATTCCAACATCCCTCATTGTCTTATTATTCTTTTAACATCAAATATCGAAGCTGATTGTCCTTCTTCTTCTTGCTCTACTTATTCTCCTTGTTTCTTCTTATCCCCTTGCTCCTCCCCGCTTTCATTGAAGGGTTGTTGGGAGTGTCCTTGCAGTATCCTGCAATAACTTTGAGAAACATTTACTTGAGCATTGTTAATCATTTAAATAATAACTTATTAATAGAACATTGGAAAGTCACATTGTCATTGCACTCGTGGATCAATTCGGATAAACTAAATTAATGTATTCTAACGAATGAACCAAATTCTGTTGTCATTTTACTGAAAAATCTTTGCTTATATCCTTATACCAAGTATTATGTGTTTCTATATACATTTTAATAAATTTAATGGACCCGTAAAATTTTTCGGACAAAAACTAGTATTATTTTTAAAAACATCTCTTGCAGTAATTGCTATTTTTAATTGCCATGCGAATCGAGTTACAAGATCAGTAATATTGTTCTGAGTAGGTACCGATGTTTTTATGGCGTATTTCGAAACGGCCTGGAATTAAAAAAAATAAAATCCTACTTAGTTTTAAAAGGTAAAAGACCATCTATTTTAATTTTGTCTTTTTATGTCTTATGTTTTGATACTTTTATTTTTTTATGACTGTGCAATTATAAATAAAAATAGTAAAGGTACCTTTTTAAAACATTAAAATTTCTAAATTGAAGATATTGAAAACTGTTAACCTAAAAATACGGTTTCACATATTGCAGAAGTCGAACAACTGTTGGCGCAGTGAAAGTCTACAAATTCAGAGGCACTCAAAGTGATACAATTTATTAGGTAGAAAATATTACTGCTTTTAAAGTTGTTAAGAAATCGTTATACAGCGTGTCCCTGAAAAGGAGGTCAATCCGTTAACCACATATTCCTTGAGCAAAAATATGACGATTTAACTCAACTTACCTATATACAAAGTTGCTTAGTTTAAAAACGATTAACTTTTTTAATTTTTTTCAAATAAGTCGAAAAATCTTTCATAGATTTTATTCATTTTTCGGCCATGTGTTTGTACCAGTAAACCACAGCTTTTTGAAGAATAAACCCTATTTTCTAAAATTACAGGGTGTTTAAAAACTTCTTCACAATAAATTATCCAGCCATATTTTTTAACTCCCTGTATAATCACTACCAATTATTTTTCTGAATAGTTACTTTAATTTAGAAGCTATTTTCTCACTTACAAAATTTTAGTTGGGTAAACGGTTTAGCCACAAAAAAATATTTTCTAAATTTCTACAAGCCTGAATCAGTAATTGTAACGTAAAACTAGGCTTGTAGGGATTTACAATTTTTTTTTGCTAAACCGTTCACCCAACTAAAATTTTGTAAGAGAGGAAATAGCTTCTAAATTAAAGTAACTATTCAGAAAAAAAATGGTAGTGATTATACAGTGGGTTAAATTTTGTTAAAAGTTAATCATTCTTAACCCCCTGTATAATCACTACCAATCTTTTTTCTGAATAGTTACTTTAATTTAGAAGCTATTTCCTCTTTTACAAAATTTTTTTTTTGTAAATCCCTACAAACCTAGTTTTACGTTACAATTACTGATTCAGGCTTGTAGAAATTTAGAAAAAAAAAATTGTGGCTAAACCGTTTACCCAACTAAAATTTTGTAAGAGAGAAAATAGCTTCTAAATTAAAGTAACTATTCAGAAAAAAATTGGTAGTGATTATACAGGGGGTTAAAAAAATATGGATGGATAATTTATTATGACGAAGTTTTTAAACACCCTGTAATTTTCTAAATTAGGGTTTATTCTTCAAAAAGCTGTGGTTTACTGGTACAAACACATGGCCAAAACATGAATAAAATCTATCAAAGATTTTTCGACTTATTTGAAAAAATTTAAAAAAGTTTATAGTTTTTAAAGCCCTCTAGCGGCTAAACGAAGTAACTTTGTATGTAGGTAAGTTGAGTTAAATCGTCATATTTTTGCTGAAGGAATATGTGGTTAACGGATTGACCTCCTTTTCAGGGACACCCTGTATATCAGCAAAAAACTAAACACCTGCAATATGATACTGAAAACGGGGACATAGTGGAATTCTTCCATTTTCAGGTTAAATTCTCTGCCGGCGTATTGTAGATCTACAATTTTTATGACAATATTGATGTTACAATACCATACAATTTAAAAAAAATTTGCAGGTTATAGAGCTTAACCTGCGAAAGTTTCTACATATTGTATCATCGTCTACCAAAATAGATTTTGTCTATACCGTGTCCACTTAACCAGTACAAATTATAAATTAATAACGCAAGCTCTAAATACTTCGTATGTATCTATGCGATATTTTAACACAGCACATGCAGGTTATGGTTGCATATTTATTTTAGAATATATCTCGGCAATTATCGAAACTCTTTGGTCATTGGTACCTACTAAGAATTAGTACAAGTTGTATTGGCGAAAATCCTTTCTAAATACATTTATTAATCATTACACCAACTGAATTTTAAGATGTATGAATAACTGTGCTTGGAACAAACACAAATGTAGCCACAGTTTTGAAACTCCGTTAACAAACAAACATAAAACTTTATTACAGCTTATTTACGCTCACCTGATATTCTTATGACGAATACTCCAATGGAAACTTAATATTTACGCTAAGCTCAGTTAGATAAAAAGGAAATCTTGTTAAATTATGGTAATTATAATTTATACTCTACCAAATGCCTTATTACTCTAACATTATCTTCAGTTTTACTTACTTAATATTATGTTAATTTGGTCAAACAAATAGCGTTGAGTGTTTAAATATTAAACATGTATTGTAAAACCAGAGATCGAACTTGTAGCTGATAAGTATTAAAACGCTTGTCCTGCATATCAGTACTAATGAATTAACAACTTAAGGTTTATTCAAATGTCTGAGGTCTCCCCTAATATAAATTGGGCAATAAACGAAATATTGAAAATCTGAGAATTTTATTTTAGTTGTTCGTACAGGAGAGAATAGTAATGGTATATCACAATACACCAAATCATTATTTTTCCGACTTTTTGTACAAGGCAACAAATTTAGACAACGATTTAAGCTTGAATAATTATTATGTAGTTATTACTATAAAATTGAACGTGATTGAAAGATATAGACCACATATAAATATTTCAAGATTAAAATCGGTACAAGGTGTTCGCAATGCTTGCAAACCTGCTGCAATAGCAACATTATTCTTATAATTTAACTACTTTAAGAAATGTCGTACAAATGCTTACCCACTTAGCTAATTGGTGTTCACACCTTCAATACTTACGGTGCCGAGGTTAAATCGGTCTTATATGGCTTCTTCAATTAGTTCTTACCAGGTTTGCTTGTGGAATTGTAACTCTTCATGTTAGGTAGACATTTAATATTCATTTGGCTTGAAATTCTTTTATCTTCATCTGTGTTGTTATAAACTATTTACCAAATTAATTTCAGTATCGTTAAGAGATTTATTACCGCACTCTTTTTTACAAAACAAAGAATACATTGAACCAGAATTTATTGATGAAGATAAAATATTGAACAATACACGTTTGCTTATGGCACTTAACGAAACTCGGCTTACCGTTTTCGTTTTGGCAATCAAACTCGTTTCGTTAAAATGCTCAT
Source organism: Agriotes lineatus (assembly GCA_940337035.1). NCBI lineage: Eukaryota > Metazoa > Arthropoda > Insecta > Coleoptera > Elateridae > Agriotes > Agriotes lineatus. Next base: position 66,356 of record CALNHX010007097.1, on the reverse strand, counting down.
AATCAAACTTGTATCGTTGATATCTATTGTCGCATTTCATTTGGTAACGTACTACATTTCTACATTCAAAATCGTTTAGAAATGTGGTACGTTTCTGCATTAGCAACACGTTTCTGCATAGCAACGGCGATTCGTTTTACGTTTAGCAGTACTGAAGTGTATGGTTGGTGGCACTGTAACTCATGTCAAATTCGAGGTTAGCAGGTTAGGTTTTGCGTCAGTTTCGACATAGACTGACCCAAAATCTTCTCGTACAGCATTATATCATGTTCTCGAAAAATAGTCGTAGGCATTTCATTGAGTCCAGAATACCACATAGTGATGATGGACAGCTTGAGGAAATGTTCTTTAAAAATTATATCCTAATTGGGATGTTTATTTAATAAAGAGGCTCGGTGGCGCAGTGGTTTAGAGCGCTGGGCTATTCAAGAGAGATCAGGTTCTAACCTTGGCGATGGATATGATTTTTCAAAAATCCATCAATTGAGGCCGGTATCTGACCGAGTAAAACCATTAGTCGTCTAGTCACACCAAACGATTCTATCTGCGGAGTTGTTGGCTATAAATTAATAACAAAGCACACACTTTATACACGTTTGCAAGATCACAAACTCTACGAAAGGCAACGGGAAACCATCGCAGGCAACACATTTTAAAGCACATAAGGTGTACAAAGTTAATGAAAAAATTTAATAAAAATTTCATATTTATTGTTGTTTCATCTTTTTTACTTATATAAACCAAACGTTCGTGTATCTAACTCTAACTGAATTGGTGAAGCCAACATTCCATCGTGGCTATTAAATCTAATAGTGTATATTAAATACATCTCTGGGTGTGCAGTCGACAAAGAGTTAAACTAAATATGTACAAACATTAAATAATCTAAGTTATCTAACTGGTTAACATTTATCATCGTAAATCCCTCGTATCCCCGTGTATTTGTTGAACGAGGCTGGTCAGGACTACTAAAAATTTAACTCTGGATAGTCATGACTAGTAAGTTCTAGAATATACCACCAGGCGCAGGCGTATCGATTGGTACCATTCGTTTTTTAAACGTTTTCACTTTAAACATGAATCGGTATGGGTAGTATAAACAAATTTGGTGGTTGTGCACTGACAAACACAATCCATTACTACTAAAGAACTGTCATGGTTTGGGTTTGTAGATTGGCACATGAGATATTGCAACAAAACGTTCGAACGGAATCAATCTATCTTAAAACAGTAATCATGGCATGGTGCTGGAAGCGCTTTGATTTCTTCATCTTCTTCTTCTTCCTCGTATTATAGGCCAGTGGCCCGTTTTAACCACAAAGTGGTTCTATGAGCCCTCTTTGCCCTTAGGCCGGGTAGGTGGCTAGCCTTGCCCGTCGAAAGTGAGGAAGAGTTCCCTTGTTTAACGGGTTAACGACTACCACAGATGTTAGCGTGATAGCCAGGGAGCTCTTTGATTTGGAGGTGCTAAATTTGTTCATTGGTTTTGCCGCTCCCTAACGGGTGTATGGGTGGTATGAATACAAGTTTGATGGCACACAATGATAGTGGTGTTGATGTGACTTTTCATTTGACTATCAACTATTGAACAGGGCTTCATACAAACAATTGCCGTCTATGCAATTTGTAACGAACATTATTGGTAACTGTCGATAAAAATAAATATACCTATAATTTGTGCGTAGTGGAATTAGTACATTAACAGGTCGTCATTAAAACACAATGGTGTTGTTTAAAATGGGGTGATGTTTTGACGTCAACGCCGCTGCGGGTGGGTGGAACGCGGAGTACATTGTAAATTTAATTTAATTCTATTTTAATTCCATGATTTTGTAAGTAGTTGTGTACATTCAAGGTGTGCTTATGAGATCTCGTTTTTGGTTAAATGGAACATATTTAGTTTTCCAATAATTATATTAATTGCTGTAAAGTTGATGTGTTATATGTATACCTACTCGTATTTTAGTTTAAGTTACAGTTACATGAACTGAGATATGACCCTCTATTTTTATGAATTTTTCATTCAAAGTCAAATCAATATAATATTCTCATGAAGAAATAAAATGTTAAGATTAAATATATCTAACTCGTCCATACCTATGCGCCTCTATTTATCTGGAATCTGAATACTAGAGTAATAAAAGATAAAAATAAGTTGGGATTCGATGTTTGTAGAAAAGAACCATTATAAAAGATTCATTGTAGCGATTTCAAATCGTTGTTTTCAACACAAAATGGCTGCTCTAAAGTTCTTAGTGCATAGACTGGTAATCGAGTGGTAACCTACCCTTTAAACAAAGATCGGTATAACACCGAACCTCAAGCCATAAAAAGACATCGCTCTGTACAATGGTTTTCCTTCTAAAAGCATCGACAATTTGAATAGGAAACAAAAAGCAAAATTGCACGTTCGAAATTCCACAAGTCTTAGAAGTAAAGGACCCAACGAAAAGTAAATCAAAGTTCCGTTTTATTCGGCTACAAAGGGCCTAGAGAATTTGTAGAGATTCAGGCTATAAAGTTGTTTATACTTCAAACAAGAATATTCTAAATTTGTTGGAGAATCCAAAAGACAAACTTAAGACTAGAGAAATCCTGGAATTTATGAAGTTAAATGTTCCCATTGTGATTCTAAACATATTGGGCAAACACGTCGTAATTTTAGTACTAGTTTTGAAGAGCATATAGGGCATATTAGATGTAACAGATCGGAAAAATCTAGCATCGCCCAACATATTTACGAAACGAGTCATATTATTATGGAAACTGACCTAAAAATTATAATGGCGTTAACTTCAACAAAGCAGCTAAATTCTTTTGAAAGTTTGACCATTTTTAAGAATCGTGATAATAAACTATTGAACAAAGTTGGAGGACCCATTCCCCACTCTGATATTTACGCTTTATTGAAGTTAACATCTGATTGGTCACTTAGAACACGCTCTCGGTGTCAGACAGTATAAATAACGTTAGAATGTACGGCGGTGCTGACTTTCACTGGTGATTTGGTATCTTCACCCAACTCTGCCCTGTTAGTTTTTCTCTCCAAGGCTAATGACGATGGTAGATTAGCTGTCGAAATACGTATTTAGCGGTTGTGCATGAACCATTAAATAAAATAAATCAATTAATGAGAGATTTAGTTTCACAAAATGAATATTAACTTCCATATTTTAACTTTTTTAGTGTTGCTTTACTATATTATGGTAATGTCACTGACAAATTCGAGGTTAGCAGGTTAGGTTTTGCGTCAGTCTGTGTCAAAACTGACGGAAAACCTAACCTGATAACCTCGAATTTGACATAGACTTACAGTGCCACCAACGTATTCATACGTTTGATTTTTCACAGCTGTCTTTTTTAATGTACATGTGGTATAATGCTTTTATATAAATGTTTGTTTATAAATACTAATACAAAATGCAAAAAAATAGTATACACACTTCGTAAGAAAATTAGTTTTACTAAACGAATATAGCTTGATTGAGTACGAGCGAGCAAAGCGAGCGAGTAACTTAAAAAGCTATATAAGTAAAACTTTACTTTTCTAAACTTTTTGTGTAATATACCATTAAAGTATAGTTTTTAATTCCCAAGATTAACGTTTCATGTTTTCTTGCAAGTTGATTTTTTTAAATAGTACCAACGGCAAAACGTATTAACAAAAGAAGTATATAATACTTCCTTATACAGTGTGTCCAAGATAAGGAGGGCCAGTATGGGGATCTCGGTAATGGTAAGAGATACAAATTTGGTTAAATGGGAAGAAAGTTGCGCAATTAAAGGACTAAAAAAATGACGTCTAGAAATCCTTGATATGATTTTTCCTTTTTGAATTATCTCAAAAAACCGAATTTTTGGATTTTATTTTTTATTTTTTTCTGGCGTTAATATTAAAGTTAGAGCGAAACTGATTAAACTTCTTTATAGCAACTTTTAGTGGACTTAATGATTACGTTATCAATTTTTTATGCGACGTTTCGTCTTCAAGAAACCATCATCAACTTCATTTTTTTAAATACGGTTCTGGTTTTTTGATGCCAAATTTGCAAAGCTCTTGTTACTCTAAATTCAACAATGTACCACATATTATGGTTTAATTACGTTTCGAGCTTTTTTCTGATCAGTATCAGAAAATTTTTTAGATACGGACCTGCATTTCTCATAATTTTGTAAAAATAAGTTCATACAGTAAGTTAGGCCTTTTTACATGCCGTTAAAATATTAAAATGCACATCATAATGTCATAATTCTGATACATTAATTTAACAACCAACCAATAACTATTAACACTAAACAAAAAAGAAATGAACAAAAGATAGACAGAAAGAATAACAAAACGAACATCGAAACCATTTAATAGATATTAAATTTACAGAAGGTATTCAAAAAGGTTGCCATCATTCTCTATGCATAAATAACATCTAACTGTAGAATCTAAAACATTATTCAGCAATACTTGCGTTATACTTTGAAATGCTTCAAGAACCAATCTTCTAAGTTCTTCTTCTATTTCAAAACGTTAAATACCTATTACATTGTTTCAAGGCTCGTTTTCTCATTCTTTCTGCCTATCTTTTGTTCATTTATTTGTTGTTTATTGTTAATAGTTATTGGTTGCTTATTAAATTAATGTATCAGAATTATGACATTATGATGTGCATTTTAATATTCTAACGGCATGTAAAAAGTCCTAACTTACTGTATGAACTTATTTTTACAAAATTATGAGAAATGCAGGTTCGTATCTAAAAAATTTTCCGATGATGATCAGAAAAAAGCTCGAAACGTAATTAAACCATAATATGTGGTACATTGTTGAATTTAGAGTAACAAGGGCTTTGCAAATTTGGCATAAAAAAACCAGGACCGTATTTAAAATAATGAAGTTGATGATGGTTTCTCGAAGAGGAAACGTCGGATAAAAAATTGATAACGTAATCCTTAAGTCCACTAAAAGTTGCTATAAAGAAGTTTAATCATTTTCGTTCTAACTTTAATATTAACGCCAGAAAAAAATAAAAAATAAAATCCAAAAATTCGGTTTTTTGAGATAATTAAAAAACGAAAAATCATATCAATGATTTCTAATCGTCATTTTTTTAGTCCTTTAATTGCACAACTTTCTTCACATTTAACCAAATTTGTACCTCTTACCATTACCGAGATCCCCATACTGGCCCTCCTTATCTTGGACACACTGTATACTAGTTAGGTATATATAAAATTACATTTATTAGAATATTTAACGAAATTAAATCATCCAATATGTTAGTATGTATATTAACTTTAGACTATACTTAAGAAACTCTTAACTTGTATCTGATGTTTTTATCAAACGTGAATGAATATTAAAAAAATAGAAGAAACATGTAAATGCGCATCAGTATTTGAAATTATTTCTTCCCAAACTTGTAGTTTAATTTGTTTCTATAAGTCGCAATTCGTAACTCTTCCAAAAAAGCAAGTACATACATGGTAGCTGTTAGAATTTTTTAATTAACGAAAAAAAGAAGATATTGAAAATACTAGTTCAAATCATTAATTATTTCGCCATTTGAAAGAACCAGATTCGAAAGATATTGCTTTGCGTGCGCTTATTTAACAGACGCTTCTTTCCCGATTTTTACGTTAGTTAACAACGTGCGAGCATTCAACACATTTTCGGTTATTGTAACCCTTTTTCTCTTTTTACATTCTGGGCCAACAGCCACAATCGCTGTTTCTGGATGACAGAGCATTGGAATTGCTTTTGAGCATAATTTCAACACAAGTATTTTGTAGTTTTGTAGCACTAGTTGCATGCCATTTATTTAGATTGCATTTAGATCACGCTCTAACAACTGGCAATTATTGGAATAAATCAAGAAGAAAATGCAACTAGACCTGTAATTCCATAATTGGATAATCTGACGTGGCCTCAGGTGAAACGAGGTCATTAATTTGAACTTATTACGTCTATTTTTTTACATCGATTGATGTCTAACACATTCCCATCGATACTTTTGAAATATAAATGGAAATGTGGAAAAGTGAGCGAGCTTCGGGCATAGATGCATGACGTGGCCAAATATAGATGAAATTGTTTTTCATGCTGTCAGACAGAAGGGCGTGATCAAGCGATTTCTCGTAGCCGACCTTAATCAGCAAAGCGTTGTGTTGTTACATAGAGTTACTAGTTTTGTAAGAACCCTTCCATATTAAATTATAATTTTTTCTCCTGCAAGTCACAGTTCCGAATTCTGTCATTTCTATTACGGTGGCCGGTTATGATGACAAACTCCCAAATTACTGTAACGACAGTTGCAAAGTGTGACTGCAATTACCGCATTGTCTTAACGCCGATTTTGACATATCCGTTCCGTTTTGAAATTGTACTAATCGTGCGTATCCTCAGTGGTCGCGGTGGAGCATTAATTCTCCTTTTGGCAAAGGCATTTTCATAAGCTCTATAAAGCGTCCCGTAACAGGACCCTGCAGATATAAATACGGCTTGAAAGTATTTTTGGTTGATACACGTCACGTTACAAGTCGCTTTCTCAACTAAAGTGTATTTAAGGTAATTAGAGGAAAGTACATAACCTTTATTTCTAGTGTGGGTGGTGGATAAAATACAAGGAGCCAAGTTTATCGTCCAATGCCTTAATTTAGCACAATGTCCTGAAATATATCTGAACCCATTTATTATAGCCATAACACGTTGTTACATATTGTACAGTGCTACTTCCACCTGTGCGTCACACCACAAAATGTATACTAATACAGGATGTCCTACGAGTATTGTAACCAGGTCATAACCGATATTATGAAAAATGCTTTAATAATAGGTGAATATTTGGAACGATACTGAAGTAATTTAGATCTTAGCTTGCTACGATATTTTGTAAACCCGAAAGTGATATCTACATATTTCTTTTTCTAAATTATTGACTTTTATTGCAGAGATAACTACTTCTTTTTGCTGATTATACCGAACAATATATTTTACGAGATATTATTACACTTTTTCAAAGCTGCAATTGCCTGGATTATTTTCTTATTTCAGCCAAAACATATTGCTGTGACAATTATAGTTTTTAACATTATAATTACATTTTGTGTATAATGTGTACACTGTACAGCACTAACCTTTTAAGGAGCCTTCAGACGATCAATATATACTCCTGGACAAAATTAACGCATCACAAAAGAAATATTCTGAAAACTAAATTTTTCATATTATAAGTTGTAAAGTTTTCCTATATTTCCTCAAATTCACAATAAATTTCCGCTAATCCTTAATGATACTCACACTTAACAAATTAGGAATAAAGGTATAGTCTATGATTTGTAAAAATACTCTACAGGAAAGAAAATAAATTTCATCTGTCATCTGTGAACGCTAAGACTTCACACATGGCAGATGGAATGTATTTTGTATTTTATTTGCTTTCAGTGCCCTAATTCATAATTATTTTAAGTATAGTTGCCTGAAAAGTAAATAATGTATTTTACATTTCTGTGTAGAGAATTTCATTAGATTTCAAAAATGCAGATATTTATGGGGCGTTCCATTAAAAAAATAATAGTTGAATATCGCTACGGAAAATAGTAGGATGTAGAAACTTCAGTTCTACTCATCTTGGGAGATGTCATGATACCAAAAACTTTTTTGCCTAGGGTTTTGTCATCTTGGTAACACTAGAAAAGTTGCAGCTTGTAAAATGAAAAACTAACCACCCTGAATATTGTCAATATTTCCGTATTGCCAATATTATTGATGAGGTGGTTTGATGAAAACCGAAATGTTTTTATATTGACAATGAATATTGATCGTCTGAAAGGCATTATTGACAATATCTCAGTGCAGGTCACATAATACTATGCCCAATAATCCAAAATGGTTGATACATAGTGATTCGTCAAACAGGGTTGGCAAAAACCCGGGTTTTTCCAGAAATTATCTGCCTACTGGGTTTTTTGGGGGATTTTTCGAATTTTTTTAGATTTTTCGGGTTTCAGTTAAATTCACTGTTTTTGCATTTAGGTATCTTATGTAAACATCTGAATGAATATTAATTTTTATTTTTAAGTAAAAGGTAGATACTTGGGTAATTTATAATTTACCTACAAATATACAAATAAGCATTCTTTAAACATGTAAATCATGTATGTGGGATTATACGTATACTTAAAAGTAGGTTTATCAAATTATGTTCTACAGTAAGGGGTTTCCACTGTCAATTGATTCTGAACAACTTCCTTCAAGGGGACACCCTCTTTCAATGATGATAGTCAACTACGTAATATTAAAACAGTTTATAAAAAATATTATTCCCAGTATTTTTGCGAAAATATAGTTTTGCGATTTTTTCAAAAACTATACGTCTTACAAACAACTTTTTCAACTAAAGTTATAGACAATTACGTAATATAAAATAAAGTTTTAATAGTATGTGTATTACATACCCAGGTTGAAAGCGTTACTGTTGAGTGATAAAGTAGGTAACCGAGACGTTAAGCGTCGAGGGTCACTTTATCTTGAGACAGGAATGAAACTTTTCACCGTGGTATGTATACTATTTTATTCCCAACCGCTTTATTCTAAACAGGAATTGCAAACATGAATTTGACAGAGAAAATCTGTTGCCATGACGACAGTCGGGAAATGACTACTTCTCACCTGCTGTCATGGTAACCTATTTTCCGCCCGGGGTGAAAAGTAAACGTTGGTAATGGCTCATGTTCCAACTGTTTAAAATGCATTAATGACCTTATTACATATATGGTTGTGAATAAAATATATATATTCCCATTATTAATTTTTGAGCTTTGAGGAAATCTTTGTAAAAATGTAGTTTTGCAATTTTTCCAAAAACTATGCTTTCTACAAAAAAAATCCGAAAAGACGCACTGGGGTTTTTCGGGCTGGGGAAACCCATGCCAACCATGCGTCAAAGAATAGTGATAACCAGGAAATGAAGAATCAGGCGAAGAAGCAAAATTATTGTGAGCTACCTATCGTTTATTGAATATTTAAAGAAAAATGATAGGGAAGAAGATTACAACTGCAAAGAGTTGGGCGTTTAAGTTATCAAGATACAGGATCAAATAGTTTGGGTAGACAAATTTGTCAACGATAGTATAATAGAAGGGGAACTGGGTATACTGTAATTATTTCTGGTAGTTCTTCAGTAATTATAATTAAATACTTTTTGCACTTCCGGGACTAAAGTTGATACTTTAGTCCCCGTAAACAGGGACTAAAGTAGATGATTTAATCCCTAGGGACTAAAGTAACTCATTTAATCCCTAGGGACTAAAGTAAAAATGATACCGTAACTATGGTAAATTTATGTACACACGAAGTTAGTAGGTTAGGTTTTGTTTGTCATCTGACACACACTGACATAAAACTTAACCTGCAAATCTCGAATTTGACATATACTGACAATACACTTCAGTACTGCCAACTCATTCAGGCTATCCAGGACCTGCTGCAATTCAGTTTGTAATAAATTATAATTGTCAGTTTCCAAATTGACAGATTCCAAATTTTGGAAATGTTTGATGATAATGTTCCCAAAAGTGCAAAAAATAGTGTATATACCTCGGGACTAAAGTGCCTAAATCCCTTGAGTGGTTATTGCCCTCGGGCTTCCCCCTCGAGGCAACAAACTCCACTCGCGGGATTAAATGGTGCACTTTAGTCCCTCATGATATAATATACTATTGTATTATATATTCTGTATTTAATTTATGTTATTACATACATACAACGTTCCCGTATTCTCTACTATTTTACCATTCTAATGTTACATTTTAACTTTACTTCACTAAGTGCACAGTATGTGAAAAATCAAAATAAAACAGCTGTATAGTTTAGTATGTTATCATTTTAGGAAACTATCGTTTGCACATTCTACATTTTTGGAATTTGAGCTCAAGGGAATGGATTTTTCCAGCAGTGAACCAATATTAGAATAGTGGGAGTTTCCAATTTTCAGCAGCGATTTTGACAATAAGTAATTACGTAATACGTATTACAATGAAAGCTCATCATAACGGACACCCATGAGGAATCTGAAACTGTCCATTATACAGAGGTGTCCGCTATTTAGAGTTTTTTATATTTCCTACTGTTCGCTATTCAAAGGTGTCCGTTAAGAGAGATGTCACCGTATTTAGTTTTTGTGGCAATTTAATACTTCGAGCAACCATTGAACATAGAATGTGTTTGAAATAAATGTACGTGTGGAAATACCAAGCACCAGGAACCTAAATGCAGAAGTTAAATCTCAAATCAATAAAGCAACAAGATATCAAGATGCCTAAAGGATACAATCTGGAGAAACAAGTATAGTATGATCAATCAAAAATTACGTTCACCTAGTAGGCAAATGTCATGTTTGACATTTAAGTATAAATGCAGTTCTACTTCTTCTTTATGTGCCTTATCCGTTGCGGACGTTGGCTATCAGCATAGCAATTTTGATTTTGTTTGCGGCACTCCTGAATAGTTGAACAGACGTGAGTCCGAACCATTGTCGCAAGTTGTGAAGCCAAGAGTGTCTTCTCCTACCAGGACCTCTTCTGCTATCTACCTTTCCTTGAACTATTAGTTGGAGCAGGCGGTATTTCTCTTGCCTCATTATATGACCGAGGTATTCGAGTTTCCGTTGTTTAATTTGAACGTAATTTCTTTTTATTTTCCGATTCGGCGTAATACTTCCGCGTTGGTAACGTGGTGGGTCCAGGATATACGGAAAATGCGTCGATACACCCACATCTCATAAGCATCCAGTTTCTTCATTAAAGTTTCGGTCAACGTTCACGCCTCCACACGATAGAGCAAGACAGGGAACACATATCACTTGACTAGTCTTATTTTTAGAGAAAGGTACAAATATTTGTTTATGAACAGAACATGCTGCTCATATTGTTAAATGAAGCTCTAGCTTTCTCAATTCTTGATCGGATTTCTGTGGATTGATCCCATCTTGCCATTAGCTACCGTGCCAAGGTAAACATATGAGTCTACGTGATTAATAACTTGGTTATTTAACATTAAATAATTGTCGGGCCGTTTGTTGGCTTTTACCATGGATGTAGTTAATAGATCCATGGCTTTTACTTATTAGCATCCATTTTTTCGTTCTTAAGTTGAGATTAAGGCCGTATTCTTCGCTTGCTCTATTAACCCTTTCCATTAACTGCTGCAGCTCATCGATATTACTGGCGAATATGACTGTGTCATCGGCGTATCTTATGTTGTTAATTAGTTCACCATTAATCTTGATACCTTCGATGGCGTTCTCCAATGCTTTCCTGAATATTTCCTCAGAGTAGATGTTGAAGAGGAGAGGAGATAAGACACAGCCCTGTCGCACGCCTTTCTTGATCTATATGTTTCAGAGAGTGAATTGCCTATTTTCACCTTTGCAGACTCTCCCCAGTAAAGACTCGCCACAGTACGAATGTCCTTGTCGTCGATGCCAGTTTTTTGAAGAATTTCTAATAGTTATTCATGCTCAACGTTATCAAATGCTTTGGAGAAATCGACAAAGCACAGATATGCATCTTTATTCACATCTCTGCATCGCTGCACAAGTACTTGTAGGCTAAAAATTGCTTGTCTTGTGCCAAGGGCATTTCGAAAACCAAACTGGGTTTCACTGATATTTGATTCACATTTATTATATATTCTTCTATGAATGATCTTAGTGAAAATCTTAGTAATGTGTTTGATCAGGCTAATAAGGCGATGTTGACCACATAGCGTGGTATTACTTTTTTTCGGTATAGCAAAAAAAGTTGACTGCAACCAGTCCTCAGGAATTTCTCCACTGTTGTACATGATGTTAAAGAGAGCAGTGAGCGTATCAAGAAACTGATTGTCCATTTTGCATAGGATCTTCAATATTTCACCGTGAATGTTATCAGGGCCTGGTGCCTTGTTATTTTTAAGAGACAAGATGGCATTCTCGACTTCTGATTTGAGGATAGAAGGTCCTGTATCTACTTCCCCAGTTATTTTCCACGTTTCCAAAATTTTTGAGGGTTCCGAGATAAGATTTCCATTGGCATCAATTATGCTTGGAGATGGGCTATTACTCTTGTGCGTTGTCGCAAATTCTTTTATTTTTTATGCAACCATTTTTCTTTGGCTTCTCTAATCTTTGTTCTTATCTTACTGTGTATTTATCGGTATTTTGTTCCTTTATATTCTTATGTTTACGTCTCTCTTCCATTATGTTGAGTATTTCCTCGGTTATCCATTCTTTTTTCTTCATTTTGTTCCGTTTTAAGAAAGTTGAGCATGTTGTTTGAATACTATCTTTTATCTTATCCCATTTTCTCTTATATCTATTGTGTGTTCATCGATGTCTTCTATTTCATTATTTAGGTATTCTTGTACTTGTTGTTTAATGTTGGAGTTATAGAGCTTCTTTATATCTATTGTGTTATTACGTACTTTTTTCTGCAGACGTTTCAGTCTTACGACAAGTTTCCACTCGATTGGATTATGGTCTGACGGAACATCGGCACCTGGATATGTTTTTGCTGATGCCGTTGCATTTATAAATTAGGAAGTATTCCATGGTCATACTAGATGAAAATAATTGTTGATCATACTTTACATTAACACCGAATATATAAGATGGACATTCGTCCTATATGCTGCAGATACGAAAAGAACACCACGTGTCACGGAAATGAAAGTTCTAAGATCATGATTAGGACACTCGCTCACAATAGAATACCAAACAAGAACGTGCAATGTCCAATATGTTGTAACATGGACGAGAAAACGGTATAGGGAGTGGTAGAATGAGCACGTATCAAGAATGCCCAACGATAGACTGCCAAAAATTGCTAGAATCCATAAACCAGAAATAACACGCTGGAAGGGCAGTTGGGCGTTTGTATCACAAGCATAGCAAAAATAATATTGGAAGAACATATTCACGACCTATTAGAAGAAGAAAAAAGAAGAACAACAAATTTTACAGGCATATCGATGTCCATACCATTGCGAAATTTATATCGTTACAGCAGCTTAATTTAATTTATAAAGGGACGTTTCAAAATTAGACATAGTAGAAATGACCTATTCCACAGGAAAAAAAAAACATTCTACGCCAGACAAACAGTTAACCCATTCGCAAATGTATTGTAGATTATCGCCAAATTAAATGAAAAATATGTCTTTATAAAGCAACGGAATGTTAGCAGAAAACGTAATGTACAATGTGACAGTGTGTCTTACCAACTATTACACATAGCCAAATTATAATTAAGACATGATGAGTGATCAACTGTGTATACGTGCCTCAATACATACACAGCAATAGTTAACTTGATCATCCAATAATTTCGCAGTGTTAATTTGGTGGCTATGTATAATAGTTGGTGAGACATCTGTATAGTCCTTTTTCACTTCTAATATTATACAGAGTGATCGAAACTAAGTTAACGGTACGTGACTACAATTAAACCCAATTTTTATCGAAATGTACTGCATTTTATAGGCCAAACCAGTATTGATAACATTTAATAACACTTCCAAAGCATGCTCGAACGTCTGCCGTGTTATTTGTTATTTTCGTCACTTTCTCTTTAGATGCTGCTTTTATTGGAGTCTGCACTTAAAACTGTCTATTTCAGTACTAAATAATCTTAGTGGTTTTAGAAGTTAACAATAGTTATTTATGTATCATGGGCGTAATCTTGTTTATGTGCTAGGTACATACAACGTTTTATTTTGGTTCTCAAAAGTTACTATGTCTATTGTTGGGGTTGTTATATTAAATTGCTGATGTTTGTTAAACTGCTTAGCAACTTTATAGGCCATCAGGCCATAACAGCCACTATGCCCGCCATCCAGCGCCAAGAAACAAGCTTACGGTTTCAAAATAAAAATGAAATTATATACATTGTTTTTAATGCTTGTACCACATACAAATTAATTTTGGTGATGAAATTAGAGCAAACTAGGTTTTTCTAGAAGCTGTACTTTTTGCTAGTAGCATGCTTTTGATTTGGAGAGCAAATTCGAAATGGCAAATGGTGCTAATCGAATCGATCGTGCTTCGACACTCTAGAACGGAATGGGACAAATAAAAATCATTTTCATCAGTCTCTACAAAAGGAACTTTTATAGATAAACTCGAGAAGAGAAATCAATTTCTGTCACGGATCCAACTAACCCATCTATGTACTCATTTGTCTTTTGATATGAATTTATAGTCTGATTAGTAACTTGGACTGCATCCAGAGGAACTACGTCAAGCAGCGATAGCGAACTGCAGCAGTGTTCTTGAACAGATGCCAAATGTCGCAGCACAAAACGTGGCCCCAAAATCCAAGGGCACAATTTTTATCTGTCCTGCCGCCTGTGTGCCAAAAGTGCCGCATTGTCTGATTTTTATTGCAAGTTACGAACGCCACATACTACAAGTTTAAAACTTTCCACACAAAACCTGCATTGAATGCATTTGATTGTAAATCAATTTCCCACGGGCTGTTTTCTCATCATTTAAATTGTGTCCATGTATAAGGTTAGAACGCTGGGATTTTAATTTTATATGCAACAGAAATGTTTTCAATGTTGCAAAATGGCACTATGACATTTTATTTGTAACTACGTATGATTGAAAACTTTCAACGTCTAGAGGGCTGCGGATTTTTTAAAATTAAATTTCTGTTGGCAGTGATGAGTAAAGCTACTTAATAATATAACCCATACAATTTTGACAGATAAACTTTAGTTTTACAGGATGTTTAATGCCGAGCACTAGGTGGCTCTGTGTATGGAAAATGCAGCAAATCATTTTGAATAGCTGTAGTTGTTTTTGTTACTAACATTTTTATGTATTTAACAAGAATGTTTGTATTTGTTGAAATGACAATCCTGACATAACCTTAAACTGACAGATATAAAATTTCAATGTGACTTTTACTACCACGACTGCCAACAAAATGTTTTGACAAAATGATTCCACAGCCCTCTAGACGTTGAAAGTTTTCGATCATACTGTGCTTCAACTTTTATTCACAAAAATCCTGATTAAAAAGAGGTTATAGGCGATTGTTGAACTTTTCAGGTTTTAACATGCCAAAAAAATTATAGTGCTTTATTGTTTCATTATGTTCATATGCTAAAGTTCCTAGTTCATGTAGGAAGCGCTAACAATGTGCATACAATGAACTCGACAAACGTGTGCAGAGAAAAGTCTTTGGGTCACGAGAAAAGTGCATTAGATAATTTTCTAGACGAGGAAGTTCACGCAAACACGGTAATTAACGACAAGGAAGCCGGTTCAACAGACAACGAAAAAGCTGCATACAGGAAGTACTAGCGCTAGTAGTAAATCAAGCACACTATGACCTAACTATTACATTATATATAGGCAGTGGCACTTCCTAGCTTGGAAGTGTCCGGTCTTTGAACGCTAGATTGGATTATGATACCATAGAATTATAGGAAAACAATGTTCCGGAGTCGGTGATGGATTGACGCTTTCACGAACGCTAAAAGGCTTGACCTATTACTGCTATGTGCTACATCATCTTGTTTAGTTAGAACGACCAAAGGATCTTGTTGGTCTGCCATTTATCTGTGCTTAAACAAAAATCTAGTTTTACTTTTATGCTTTCTCTTTGCGGTCCTTCTTTATTAGGACTTCGACATAATTTTCCTTTCTATTACATATACCCAACCGTATTTATTTAACTCTTCAAAAATAACCTAAAATGAGTTTTCCCATATTAACAAAAAAAATTTGAAGCACAATTAACTGAGCGAATGGAAAAACATCATTGACTATTTGAAAATCTGAGATGGACAGAAGGACAGACACACATCTTGCCAAGTTACAAGCGATCCAATAACTTTCTCGATTTGTCTCTGACTGATCTGTGGAAAATACAAGCAGAAAATTGAATTTCTTTGTGGATGAGAGTATGAAAAATTGTTTTCCGCCTGTCTAGTATTATTGTCCCTTTGTAGTTTTCTACAAGCTACTTTGTTAAATCAACAGTTGTTAATGCAAAAAACGGAGCGAGTTGTTTTGTGATTATTCACATCTCGTCGGCTGTGTAATGGAAAATTTAAATCATGCAGCAGATGCTCATAGCGAGTTTCAAAATTAAGGTCAGCTAATTTGGTGGTTTATAAGAGATTTTAAATGGAACTGGAACGTTTTAGGATTAGGCGAGTGCGACAAATTTAGAAGATAAATAATTTTTTTATATATAGCCTTATATCAAGTATTTTTGAATTATTGTCGGTTACCAGTGCAAATATTAAAAATATGTATAATTTATTTTGTAGATAATTGGATCAAATTGCAAACAAAATTATTTATATACTTTTTTGGGCATACGAGTACGTTCGTAGTGAAAAAAGAAAGACGTAATTATTATCACATAAGGAACTCCCCCATCGTCATGGAGTCGATAAGAAAATAACATTTTTTGTTATCATTCTTCACTTATACGAACAATGTTTTTATTTTAACAAATTTAGATCTTTAGAAGTATTTACCACATCTGCATGTTTTAAATTACACTAGTCCATGGTTTATTCATATTAATATGTCTGTGAGAATAACGCGACTTCCAATTTACTGATGTTGAAAATGGTAGTTGATTTATAGAGCTATAAACCTAAAACATCACGTCTTCGACGGCTGCCTCACTTCCCTATTTTTTCAACCATAGTTTCGGTACCCAAATTTTAAAGCGACTGGCTGGGGCGCTCTCCAGTTGCCAGCACCACCGAGTTCCCTAACCACTCGACCACACTGACGTCAGACGCCGTGAACGGTGTGCCAGACGATTGTACCTTTCAAAACATATAATTCTGTGTTTGGAAGGAAAGATAATGCTGCTTCAATATAAATTTAAGAAATAAACATTTCAGATAATGATGGTATTTTTAAAATAATTTTAAAATTATCACAAATATTCTTAAATCACTAAACGATTCTCCTAATTTTTATTAAAGATTCTTTATGGCTTTCAGTTATGCTTGTACTAAGGCGTCAAGCGACTGCAAGAAATTGTAAATATCCCTATTTATTCATTATTAAAAATAAATGAATAGGATTGTTATTTAAATAATATATTATTATTTTAGAGAAATCATTAAAATATAGTATAATCAAATATAATTTTCATCTAGTATGGTTATGGAATTGTTCCTAATTTGTGAGTGCAACTATAAGTCACTTAAAAAAATCAAATGTCAAATTTGACATTTAGATGTCAACGTAGTTGCATTCATAAATTAGGAACTATTCCATAGCCATACTAGATGAACATTATTTTTGATTATACTTTAGTATTTAACATACAAGTGTAAAAAGTGAATATTTTAGATAAAGTGTGGAATGTGCCCTACGAACTATCGGTCAAGCTGGACAATACGCCGAGTTAGCATAAGTGTATTTCACTATTTTTTATACGATCGTATTCCATTTAACGAAACATTTTTAAATAATGAACATTTCAGATAGCCAATTTATTTTTCGCTTAGTTTCCAAAATGTTTTATATTTTAGTTATTACTTTTGTGCAACTCAAAATGGATGCATGAAGGCGTGCTTTTGACAGGATCATATAAAAAATTAAAATTGTTTTTTCTTCAGATAGTTCTATTGAAGTCAATTTGTGTTATGTTTAATATTGCTAGATGATTGTATGTTAAATCGTGTTCGGTGTCGTTTTGTATTTATTTTGTTGGAATTCTCGTTTATGGGGCATGAAATAATTACATATATACAGTGTGTCCAAGATAAGGAGGGCGCCAGTATGGGGATATCGTTAATAGTAACAGATAAAAATTTGGTTAAATGGGAAAAAAGTTGCGTAATTAAAGGTCTAACAAAATGATGCCTAGAAATTCTTGATATGATTTTTCGTTTTTGATTTATATGAAAAAATCGAATATTCAAATTTTTAATTCTTTTTTTTTCCTTAAGTTAATATCAAAGTTAGAGCGAAACTAATAAAACTTCTTTATAGCAATTTTTCATGGAGTTAAAGGTTACGTCATTAATTTTTTTATCAGACGTTTTGTATTCGAGCAACCATCATTAACTTCGTTTTTTTAAACAAGGTTCTTATTTTCGGATGTCAAATTTTAGAAGCCCCTTTTATTCTGAATTCAAAAATGTACCACACGTTATGATTTAATTACGATTCGAGTCTTTTTTGACCACCATCAAGAAATTTTTGGATACGGACCTGTGTTCTAGAGCATTTCGTACGTTGTTTCAGCTTTTGTAATTTAAAGAAAGAAGTAGTGAGCCACACTACATCTTTTTAATCCGTAAGAGTCGCGTAAGGTCCTGGAATACAGATCACTTTCAATAGAAAGTAATCAATGAATTGATTATTTTTGTTACTTATAAACAATAATTAAAATTAGAAATAAAAACATCCAGTTTGGCTCATTACTTTTTTCTTTGAATCACAAAGCTAAAAAACTTTTTTATTTTTAGTTCAACAATGCACCACACATTATGGTTTAATTACGTTTCTAGTCTTTTTGGCTATCATCAAGAAATTTTTGGTTACGCACCTGTGTCGTAGAGCATTTCATGCGGTTTCAGTTGATGTGATTGGTCGAAGACGAAATGTCGGAAAAAAAAATTATAACCTAATCTTTAAGTCAATGAAAAGTTGATATAAAAAAGTTTTGTTTCGCTCTAACTTTAATATTAACGTCAGAAAAAAATAGAATAGAAAATCCAAAAATTCGGTTTTTTAAGATAACGAACAATCATTTTGTTAGTCCCTTAATTACCCAAGTTTTTCTGATTTAACCAAATTTATATCTCTTACTATTAACGAGATCCCCATACTGGTCCTCCTTATCTTGGACACACTGTATATATTTATAGCTCCAATTTACATTGTGGATTTTCACATTTTATTATGCCTACAATATTTATAATCATTTCATCTTGTTCTGTTTCAATTCTATAGTTTGATACTGCTCATTTCACTGATTAGGCACCCAGTTTCGAACTCTGCCAGACCTCTGAACCTTTCAACAATGATTTTAATAAGGCTTAAAAAAGTTTCCCTTCGGAGAAAGTTTACCGACTTTGTAAGTTAACGCTTACCTACTGTTGGCATCTTCAGACATATTAAAAGAAGGTGAGAAAAGGCAAGAATGCGTAATTTATAAGAGTTAGTTTAATTTAAATTCCCTTAAATTGGAGGAGAGGCCGCTTTTTGCACATTTGCACAACCGTCGTTACTTTTGCTATTGTATTATATCATGTGGCTAAATCACAAGAGTACAATACGTAAGGTTTAAAACAATATAAGTTTTCATATTGCAACCAAAAGGTTACGATTTAGAATTTTTTTAATTCTGCCATGACTTTTGTAAAGTTTGTGATGTCCTAACAGTTGCTTCCTGATAAATACATTTGAATATTTGTAGGCAGGAAATTATGCAACACAAGGATGTAACATTGGTGTTACAAACACGCGTGTGAATCAGGAGATTTAGTGTCGTGTTTTTTTCTTGATTTTACTTTCACTTGCAATGGAACAGTCTACACAGCATATTTAAATTTTACTTTGGAGTCTTCTGTGACTACACGTTTCTACGCTGTCTACTTTTACACCCGACGTCATTATGTGTATATTTAATATTAATTGCTCCCAAAGTCCGATAGCCCATCTAACGACTTCAGAGATTTGTTAGTTTTTCGAAACTCGTTTATTTCTAAAGATAAAGCCGCCTTTTAATTTGTTGTGTATATTTTATCTGAGAGTTCTAAATGGCTCTGCTGTTAACTTTGGCATTTCGATATTATCTTCAGAGACTATTTTGTTCAAATTCATGAATTAATTAGAACACAAGGACGAACGACCCTTGTTAAAACTGCTTATACCCATTTAGTCTTAGCTCTT
The DNA here is from genome assembly GCA_940337035.1 of Agriotes lineatus. Lineage (NCBI taxonomy): Eukaryota > Metazoa > Arthropoda > Insecta > Coleoptera > Elateridae > Agriotes > Agriotes lineatus. The sequence continues at coordinate 46,440 of CALNHX010007097.1, read as the reverse complement.
TAATTATAATTGGATAGCTCGAACGCCTGAATGTGTAATTCTGGGATTCAACTAAATCACCAGCTAATTAATGCCTCTCGTATTAATTTCATAAACTGAATTTGCCGTCTCAATTAATTTAATCTAACATTCGTCAACTGGGCACAGGGAAAATTATGTAGCTGCAAATGTTTAAAAATGTAGTCTATTGACATTGACACAAAGTAGTACCAGTTATACGTATATTTGATATCTACATATCATGGTTGACGAAGGTGTATATACAGTGCGGCTCTCGAATGTACTATTGATATCAAAAATAAACTAGGACAACGTTTTTAGCTGTTTGAATCTGAATTTTCAATTGGCAACTGACATGAGAATAATCTTAAATTATTTCAAAACGTTACTGTCAATCATGCCTAAAGTAAATTCAGTTTCAAAAGCTAGGATTAATTATTGCCCAGAAAACGGTTTAACTATTTAGCAAATTACACAGTTATTTAATTTCGTAATTGTTTTATATTGTAGATATTAAAATTTTATATGGCATGTGAATAATTCTAACCTATCATATGACAGTTAAGGTCATTTAATCAACTTAAATAATAAAAATGCACTACTAATGGATTTAAGCGCCAGCGTGGCTCAGATGGTTAGAGCATCGGACTGCGGCGCGGAAGTCTGGAGTTCAAATCCCAGATCGATGCCTGGCGGGCGGCCTACCCAGTCGCTTTAAATAATTGGGAACCTGCGTTCAAAAGAACAAGGGGTAATAATGCGGCTGTCTAATGCGTGGTGCTCACCACATCACCACGTGTCATGAATTTGACACGCGACAGTCGGGTGTGAGAGCGAGGATACGGAAGTTCTAACCTTCCCCCTTGCAGGCCAAGCTCCTTCATGGGGTGTTAGTGCCTCACCATTATTATTACTAATGGATTTAGAAGCTGTCCTAGTTTTTTGTGGTACCATAAGTACATAATTATAACAGTTTGTTTCTTTAATTTTCCAAAGAATCGTTAGTTACAATTTTCTTTTCGTCCCTAAACGCCGGAAACCACATGTCTAACGCACAGTAGGATTGAAATGCCTGAACATTAGAAAATAAAAAACTATTTCATAACATCTTAATCTGGAAGTGCACGTTGAAAGTAGTGGGTGGGGTTGGATTTGGAGCTTTGTAGAAAATATTTTACACGAAGCAACTCAAGCGAAACTGCCAAAATCACACTGCGTATAAAATGGGGCGTTTAGAAGCGGTAAAACGTTGGTGTTTCCGATAAAGAAATGTTTAAGCAACCGTGTTCATAAAATATTGAATTTTCTCACGAAATACCCTCTGCCATTTCAGTATAGAGTTATAGACTGTGTCTGAAATCTGAGCGTAAAAAATATCAGCGAAATATATACACGTTGATCGGAGGGAAAGTCGAACAGTTACTACGTACCTCATCCATTTAGTAAAGTAAGCTGTCAATATATTAAAATTCAATTGTGTAGTGCATATGTGTTGATTCGAACAGTGTTAAATCGTTTTATCGTATGTGCAAATGCCAGATAGATAAATTATTCAATTTGTACAAAATTAACTTTTTTCTATTGAAGGTATCTCAGGCAATGAAATAATTATCGTAATATGTTAACGGCAAGTTTGAACGTTTTCAAAATACAACAATATAGTCATGTCATGGTTATTATTTAAAGTATGATCAAAAATTAATCTCATCTAGTATGGCTATGGATTTTTTTCTAATTTATGAATTCAACTATATTTACACTTAAATGTCAATCCTGACATTTGATTTTTAAATGAGTTATAGTTGCATTCATAAATTAGGAACAATTCCATAGCCATACTAGATGTGATTAGTTTTTGATCATACTATATATTAATATTTGTATCTACCTAGAACAAACAATTTCATATTTTCTAATTGAGAGTAACGGTTTCCCCAAACTTACCTTCAATGCTGCACGAAGTGCAACTTTTCCTACGGTTTCGCACCGGAAACCTGGAAATATGTTTGTCGCCATGTATAATTCAAGTCTAGAAGATACACTAAAAGACAAAAAAGTGGGACACGTAATATTTTCATAATTTTGAAACAGTCTGAGACACTAGTAGTAAATTATTAATTTGATACAGTAATGAAGTCACAGCAAAACACAAATAAAAAAATTTTAATGAACATAAACCAGTACCAAAAAATAAATAAATACATGTGTTCAATTGAACAAATACTCCAAAACTAACATCCAAATTAACCATAACAATGGAAAAAACATGTTCATGCATTTGACATAAACTAACAGATACAACACGAAACTACAACAACAAAGATAACATACGTCGACTAGATGATGTTCACATTTTTGTTAAAATTTAAAGAAATTTCGAATTAAATATCAAGATGAGGATTAAAACTAGTCTATTCTGTTAAATTAAAGCAGCAAATAAGCATTTCAAGGCACATTATCCATTTATGTTTAATAGTCCAGTCAAATGGTGCTCAAAAGGGCGAATAGGGGAAAGTTGTGGTGGAGTTTTGATATTTAGTTCCTATATGTGTTTTGGGTCGCTGTACACGAATATCAGGTTTGCCAACAAAAATTTCGACCGGAAACACGTTTTTTAAACAAAAATGGTGTAAGAACCCGATTTTTTTAGTTTTTCTAAAATTTCCCGGAAGCTATCCATTTTTCGTAAATCATGAACCTATATGAAATGAAAGAAGATAAAATTTCTTACATTTTCAGTACTTGAGGCAAAAACGGTGAAAAAACGATTTTTTTTTTAGTTTTTCCAAAAATTATTCGAAAACTATCCAATTTCGTAATGTTGAACCTATATGAAATGAAAGCTGATAAAATTTCCTACATTTTATGTAGCTGAGGTTTTTTCCCCCATTAATCGTTCAGCCGCGAGAGCGCCGCGAAATATAGTCCAGTCAAATGGTAGAAAATAGGGGAAAGTTTTGGAGTTTTGATATTTGGTTCCTATATGTTTTTTTGGTCGCTGTATACGAATATCAGGTTTTCCAACAAGAATTTTGACCGGAAATACGTTTTTTTTAAGCAAAAACGGTGAAAACAGGATTTTTTTTTTAGTTTTTCCAAAAATTATTCGAAAACTATCCAATTTCGTAATATGAAATGAAAGCTGATAAAATTTCGTACATTTTATGTAGGTGAGGTTTTTTTCTCCCATCAATCGTTCAGCCACGAGAGCGCCGCGAAATTATAGTCCAGTCAAATGGTAGAAAATAGGGGAAACTTTTGGAGTTTTGATATTTGGTTCCTATACGCTTTTTGGGTCGCTGTACACGAATATCAGGTTTGCCAACATTTCATTTATGAAGATTAATTTCGTATACCATTTTTGATTTACGAAAAATGGATAGTTTTCGAGTTACTTTGAAATAAACTGGGATAATTCCCTTTTTTTTGCTTTTAACACCTAACTTCACAGCGCTCTCGCGGCTGAAAGATTGAGCGGAGAAAAAACCTCTATTACATAAAATGTAGGAAATGTTATCCTCTTTCATTTCGTATATGTTCAATATTTACGAAATTGCATAGTTTTCGAGTATAATTTTAGAAAAACTTAAAAACGTGTTTCCGGTCAAAATTCTTGTTGGCAAACCTGATATTCGTATATAGCGACCCAAAAAACATATAGGAACCAAATATCAAAACTCCACCAAAACTTTCCTCTATTTTTTACCATTTGACTGGACGACAGGGTGATTTATAACGGGCGGACCAAACAGTTTGTTGGGGAGGTCATTTTGAGTAATAGCTATTAACATATCTAGGAATGTTATGAGTATCATAACTGCCGCAGATGTTTTGAAATCCGAGCTCGTAGAGCGAGGATTTTAAAACTTCTAAGGCAGTTATGATTCATAACATCCGTGATTTGTTCAATAGTTTATCGGTTGCTATATGGTTATGGTTGCCATGTAGGGTAATATTCTTTAACCCTACAGATAAGTTATGATCTAGTTACCAGCCGACTTTTGTATATGTAAACAAAGGCTTAATATCCTGAAACCGATAAAAAATGTTATATGAACATAGGTCGTATTCCATTTAGTTACCGAACTACAAGAGATCAAAGTTTTATTAAGGGGCGGTAAAGGTAAAACCGTTCAAAGTAGCCAATGTTTCAAGCGTCATATCTACTACGTATGTGGGCCAATCATATCAAACTTTTTTTTGTATGATAGCCTGTTTTATCTGTCAAACGTTTTTCTCAAAAACTAAACATAAATTTCAAATTCTGTTTACGCCAATTTCATAAAAATCGTACAAAGGGAACTTAACTTATTCAAACTTGTGTTTGACATTTTTTCAGGATTTATTCTATTTTTCATCTCATTCACTAGAACTGTGAAAAAGAAAAAGAATAATTCTGATATAAAAAAGACTAAGGTTGGACAAGCCGTTTGGGAGAAACACTATTTGGAAATAAATTGCCATGAAATCTATATCGTTTGACAGATTCAACTACAGGCTAACATACAAAAAAAAGTTTGCTCTCGCCGCTGAACGATTGGAAGCAGAAAAAACCTCAAGTACATAAAATGTAGGAAATTGCATCTTCTTTCATTTCATGTAGGTTCAACATTTACGAAAAATGGATAGCTTTCGGGCAATTTTAGAAAAACTAAAAAAAAAGCGGTTTTTTACACCGTTTTTGCTTAAAAAACGTGTTTCCGGTCAAAATTCTTGTTGGAAAATCTGATATTCGTGTACAGCGACCCAAAAAAACATATCGGAACCAAATATCAAAACTCCACCAAAACTTTCCCCTATTTTCTACCATTTGCTTGGACTATAAGATCTTAAAAAACTCACACATTTTTTGTCTATCAGTGTATTTCATTAGTTATGAGTCTAAAAACAGACGCTAATTTCGACTAATGTAGCCCTGGATATGTTCAAGCAATCTCTTTCTAGACAGAGCTATCTGTTTACCTTATAACAAATATAAAACTATACAGTATACAACTATAAAAACTGCAATTTAAGAACTTCGAAGTAACACTTTAAATTAAAATCGCTCTTAGTGTTTAAAGTGAGCACTATAAATGTAAAAATTGAAAAATTTATTTTGTATGTGATGTAGCCGTACTAATAAAACTATAATGTGCATTTTCTTGCTCTCTTTTTCAGCAGTTTTCGAAGCAACCTCCTTACTTAGATTTTTCCATCTAGAGCTATACGAACCAACCCGTTGTTTCGTACGATTAATACGTTTCATTCTGGCCCCACCTTGCCTTACCCACTTCGCAGTATGTATTAAATCTGACATGTTTTTCCGATATTTTGATTTATCACTCAATTTTTTAATATCTTTCCGTTATTTTGCTTCAATACTTTTTTGTTAATATCGTTTCATATTTCATTTTTGGCAAATGGAGGAATCCTACTATTTTTGTTTGCCATATTATTATTTGAAAGCTTGTTTATTGTAGAAAGCAAATTTTGCTCCTCATTAAAAAATGCATAACAAGAAAATTAGCAAATTATGCTTTATGGTGTCCAGCCACTCGAAAAAACCTATTTATAAAAGTTCATGTGATTCTAAGGTTAAGGTTATTCCTGAGTTTATAAACATGTTGTTTTAGTACTAACCTCTCATATTTACAAAGAGTTTTCCACCTAATTAATATTCCATTTCCTGCGATGTTCTATTATAATCAATAGATCGTCTGATAATAAGCGCAGAGTTGCGTAACATCTATTTTAATAATATATGGATTATTTAATACTGCCAGCATTAATACTTTTGTATCGATTTAATGTCGTCTGCATGGGTATAATATCTATTACGCAATTGCAACAATGGCCTTGAATTTGCTGAAATTACATAAGCGCATTAGACTAATGTATGAAAAAGTAAATCTATTGCTTATATTTTTATTTTTCAAATATAATTTTCTCTATTCGCCGTGCTATATTTCCGATACTAAACGCACGATTATTATGTTTACAAACAGACTGAAGGGCGTGGACATACGGATAGTAGAGTACAACTGTACCCTTTACAACTTAATAGATAATATATTAAAACGTAGATTGGTAACAAGTAAGTTTTTTAAATAACCGTGACTATATCAGCGTTCTTGCATAAATAACTAAATAGCGAGTAATAACAAATAATTGCAGCTAATTTACGGGGTCATATTGAATTTTAAGTTGATGTGACGCCTGAAATCTACGTGTATAAAAATCATTAATGGGAACAATTACTACAAGCAAAGTTGTCAACAAGAATTGCAAATAGTTGTCTGCAAAACATGACGTGGCTGTAGTTTTTATCGCAATGGTACATTACAGAACTAGGTTAGAAAAGTAATGTTTTACTGAACGAGTATGGCTGGTTTGAGTCGAGCGTTAACGAATACTTAAACAGCCATACGAGTTCGGTAAGACCATCTAATGCGCGCCGCGCCGTATACTATTTTTTGCGTTTCGCATAGAAATGTGAAATATTAAGTTTTTATATAAAAGTGACATTAGAATGTCAAAATATATAACCAACCAACCAAGCAATTGTATTTTTAATATTTATACCGATTAAAAATAAATAATTTCCATGTTAAAAGCAGTTGGTATGCTGTAATGCTTGCTATATTTTATAGTACCACTTCACTGAACGATTTGAAATGTAGAAATATAGTTCATTGCCGTACGAAATGCCAAAAAAGACATTATAATGTCCCTGTGCAAATAGTATAGTACTATATTACCTTTAACGAACAGATTCAGAAATAACATTACTTGGACGGCCTCGATTGGGCGAATTCATCAATTGTTTAATTTCAAATAAAATTGAGCTGTGTACAACTGGCTTACCAATAGCAAGATTCTGTTCAAATATTCATTAAACGTAGTATAGGGCAGAAATCGTGTAGTTAATGTAGTTAAATGTTAATTGCGACAGTTATAACAAATCCATTAAATAAATATTCTAAATTATATATTATATACATCGATGCACTCTGTATGTTACGTCTGTGTATTAAGTAGTTTATAGCGCTTGGAGAAGTGTACACGGAGCGAGGGCGAGTATTTCGACTTCCTTGTGCCTTCACACAGATATTTACAAACTGAGAAGAATCGGAAACAGATTCAACATAAGAACTGCCTTCAAGTCCATAACAACTCTAAGATTCATGATGACGCATACCAAGTCTCAGAACGAAGATCACAGTTCAAAGAACTGTATCTACAGCGTACCGTGCGAGTGTGGAAGACAATACATAGGGAAAACACAACGACCCCGACGAGTGAGATTATCAGAACACCGCAAAAATATTAGAAAGAGCGAAACCATCAAATCCAAGATCGCAGAACACGTCTGGAACGAAGACCACCGTATACAATGGGATAACGCATCAATAATTGTAGCTAAAGAGGAAAACAGGTTCCGTAGGAAGCTGAAAGAAGCTACATACATAGCGCTGGCCCTTGGTAGGTGCCAATTAAAAAAAGTTACTTTTTCTTAAAAAACGAGTTTAGCAAATTATATTCTTTATTAAAGGTTTGTTATTGACCTTATTGATAAAATAGCTATTATTAAGAGTTGCTAGAGTCGATTAGAATAGTCAACGCCTTCTATGGTAAAAAATAAAAATTGAAAAAATATTTTTTTTTGTTTAAAAAAATTTAAATTTGGCAAGACTATTATATATGTAGTTTGACTCGTAGATTCAGAAAAACATAAAATATACAGGGTGTTCCATTTAAAGAATCAAAGTTAGTATCATTTCCGGTAAAACCGGAAGTCAGTCATTTTGACTATATCTATCAGCCAATCAGAAATTATGTCTAGTATCTTGGCATAAAATTTTATCCAAATCGATTCATAAAGAAAGAAGATATAAGCATGGCCCTCATTGTCACCCGGTATACAATAAAAGCAAGTGTCCTCAGTTTTTCCCTAGAATTTCGAAGCAACTCAAAAATTTTGCAGAATTCTTTTGAAAAAATGTTCGACTTTAAAAATATTTTATTCAAAAACGCTTTCGTCTGTTGCAAAACGTTAACCCATATCGCGGAATGAATTTTAAGTTATTCCTGTTAATTTAGGCTATTACAATTTGTTCTTAACCTGCATTGTTGGCGGTTGTATATCAACTATTCTATTCGCCAGCAAATGTGGAGAACGAAGAAACAGCTAGTTTAACTTAATCATATAGAGAAAACGTGCCTCTTTGATGCTAGTAATGGTAGTTATACTGCATTTAACGAACAGATGCCTAAAAATTACTGGGAAGGGCCTAGATTGCGTAAACCTGTTTTACACGCTACAAATAAAAACCAAGATCATTAAAAATCATTTAATTTCAAATTGAGCCGCATGCAACGGACTTGCCAATAGCAATATTATTTCAAATTTGGCGCTCATTTATGGGCGGGGCTTTTACTGAATCTATTCGTTAAACGTAGTGTAGTGTGGAAGATCCAACTCTAGAAGAACAACGTTAGTCAAACTCGTTCTCGCCTGAGTTTTATTAGATATATTTTTTAAATTCTATTTTTTCCTATTTAAAACACGACAATTTAAAAAAAATAGTGTCAAAGTTTTAATGGAGAACGCGTCAACAAAAACCTTACCAACAGAAACCCGTCTCTGATCTAATTAGCATTGAAGACAGATACAATAATACTTCTGATTTTTTTTGCTGAACAATAATATAGCAACAACGTGTTTCCTCTGCATGCTACACAAATAAACATTACTGTAATAAAATCCAGATGTAAAATTCTTTAACGACTTAATTTGCCTGAATAACCTTTAATTTCCCTAAATGATATTCAGTAAATCTATTATTACGCAGCCGGTAAAACATTAAGTTGATGATGACCGAATGATTAATGACAGTAATCCAGTGTAGCTCTATATGAATTCATCTTTAAGAATGCTCACTTATTACTACTATTATGTTATTACTTATTATTAGATCACACCAGAGAAAATATTTAAATTATAAAAAGAAATAGGAGAACCATTCGTAGGCTATATTCATTAAAACTAACAGCACATGATCATAATGCTTGTTACTAATATATCGTTTAATTTAGATCTGTTTACCGTTACAGTGGTAATAAAAAATGTAGTTTACGAGACTGTCAGAAAGAAATGTGTTTATAATAAAAGATTCATTGCGCCATTATTTTCATGTCCTATCTACAAAACAAACATGGTGTTTATGAATTATAAAATATAAAGTATAATAGGAGGCTTTACAATAGCAACCAATTTTTATTTTTGAAAATTATATTTAAACATATAAATACAAAAGTTCACCCTAAAGCGCGTATCACCCTAGCACATAAAGTTCTTCTGGTTGCTGTTTGAAGAATTTTTGCACACCTATCTGCACTTCTGCGTCTGATCGAAAACGGTGACGCTGTAACACCTTTAACGGTCGAAACAATATGGAAATCACAGAGCATAATAACAATTTCTAAAATGTCTTTAATGAATATACAACAATCTTTTAGTCTCTAATGAATATACAACAAATATAACATTCTTTTATAATTAGACTTGCTACACATGTCATATTGCTTTCAGTTGATGCAGTAAGCATTGTACCGGGTCATGGTTCATTCGTCGTATTTTGTCTCCTAATTGCAAACTTCATGCATCATTTTTTAGACTTGATTAATATGCAACACATGCGTTTCTATAAACACATTGCTTTTAAGTAACAAACGACTTCCGGGATTGGACCGTGTCATGATTGAGATCGAAGAACTCAACGTTTCGCCCACTTTTGTAAGGGGCTTCATCAGGAGGAAAAAAGCAAAAGAGCACGGTAACTCAACGTGTAAACCACGTCAAGAGGCGAAACTCGACTGATTGCATTTGCATACGAATCCGTAATGGTGGAGCACCTTCAGCGCACAAAAATTAAATGATTTCACGTTGAAATTGCTGGTTTTCGATTGCAAACTACAGTTTAATACCAAACATTTTAAACAAGAAATGCCATTTGAACGTCTACAACTTATCAGAGTGTTGGTTTCAAACAATAATATGCTTAAAATATGAAAATATGCTTTTATGCGTTAAAATCCTAAACTTATGTTTTTTAAAGTGTTGTATATAGATCCATACACGTTCAATTCCTGCAGATGTCACTTATTAGGACTGTGTTAAGGAATATGTTAATATGCTGTCGCCTCACTCGACTGATATCCCCTAACATCGGTAGGAGCAAAATGTGAAGCAACTAAATTATACAGTGCGATCATAAAAGATTTGGGACAAAATTGGCTATGGAAAACAAAGTCATTGTGTTTATTGAAATGGTTTCTCACACTAACATGACACGAAATGGAGATCACGAAAATGGTAAATGGAAATACAAGGTTCAAGCTCTTATTAACGAATTTAAAAAGAAATTTCTAATTATTAAGGCCAAATTTAAACCTAGTTTAAGTCGTTTTCCATTCACAGCCTTCACAATCCGTTCTCTAAGTTCACTGTTTACACTCGGCTAGATTTAGGGTTCCAATATGTACCACGTGATTTTCAAACAGCCAATCGGAAAAGGCTTCACGTCGTATCATGCAATATTGGAGCTGCAACCTCTGCAGCACAGGGTGAATATATAAATTTGCAGCTCTATAGCACACAAGTGTAGTTTTTTTATCGATTACACAGCAATTGTTAATTTTAGTGGTGATCTGAAATGAATATCGTTAAAACTTGAATGGTTTTCAAAAATGTCGTTTGAACGTCCCCTGTATAATGTGACAATTGAATTTCAAGGATGTAGCAGGGAAAAATTAATTAATACGTGCGGAAATGCAATCGCGATGTACGGTTGTCGCCAAAAAATCGGTTACACCTATTTTTTCCCATTGTAAACTCAATTTAATGGTGTCACATCAAATTTATCTCGTCAAATTTCAAATAGCTATAAAATGCTATTATTTTTACCAATGCGAAAAATCTTTCTCATCAGTACTGCTTTTGTTAGGGGGGGGGGAGGTATAATCGTAAGTAAATAACAAATAAAACTGCAAGTCCAACGAAAAACATGAACTATGACATGAAAACGAATTGTAGCTATGGTGGTGTTCTGTACAGAAGTCCATGTGGGTCTGAAAATGTCATTTTGGCCGCCATTTTGAATTTTAGAATATCTAATACCTAATAATATTTCCACTGCTGAAGCATTGGATTTTTGTCATTAGATTCAGATTCCAAGATTCTCATAACTGGATTGGGAGATTGTGTAGTGGATTACAGCACTAGATTTATGTAACTGCGTAACGCCACCGAGGTTCGAGGTCAGCATGTTAGCCCTATCACTATTGCAGTAGTGAATATAGCTGTACGGTAAACAACAAATAAGGATTGAAATTGACAAAATCGAAAATAACAATAAAAATGTATAGAATATTCAGGCTAATAGTCTCCTAACCTGTGGAGTGATATGTCAGGCACCTTATTGCAAGTATGATAATAATAATGGCGCGCTGAACTAAAATATCACACTTAACTAGTTATTTAGAAACAAGTTGCTTATCGTATAAGTAATTATGAAAGTCATTAACAGTTTACACATGCATACGTCTTAATTATTAAATACCAGTGTGGGCCAGTAATTAAGATGTCTGCTCTCTGAGAAAATCTCAACCAAATCTAAAAGTGGAGACTGATGAATGGCTTGCCCAGCTCTTCTATAAATTAATTAAGTAGTATTTTTGGTAATAAAAAAATAAAAATGTAATGCGGTAAAAAGGTGCACTGGACAATAGAGCCTCGTAGAGAATGGATATATAACATTTTTTAATATACCTGAAATCAATTATGTATGCATTAATCAAATCTGTCGTTCAACTAACTTATTCATGATTTAACTGCCAGGTAAATAGTCATAATGGCATATGCCTGAACGGTATAACTAAGGATATTTCACTTGTACGATAACTAATGGTAATTCCGTGGATTTTATACTTGGTATTGTAAATTAAAAAGCTGAACTGTTATCCTGTTTACTTTTCCATTAATAGAAGTCCGTGGGTATATACATGAATGTTAAAAATTTGAAACTGAAGTTGTAAATTATGTTTTGTTAAATCCGGTTAGGAATTCTTTGATTTTTCAATACTCAATTGGATGCGGAAAAGTTGAATTTTTCCAAACTAGAATGGAAAAACAAATTGGATGCGGAAAAGTTGAATTTTTCCAAACTAGAATGGAAAAATAAGACAAAAAATAATCAATGCAAACTTTATTTTTTATATATGTTAACTACAAAATTACAGCAGAAAGGCAGAAAGAAAGAGAGCAACGATTTTATGTTATAGGATAATTAAATAATGAGTAATTTTTTACCGGATTTAACAAAATCTTGTGTACAATACGTTGAGAAAAGCATGTTTTTCCCAACTTACTGTACAAATAGTTATTATCGCATTTCATTTGGATATGTACTACATTTCTTCATTCAAAATCAATAATAAATGTGATACTTTATCATTAGCAACACTTTTATCCCTAGCATTCCTAGCAACGGCGATTCGTTTTACATTTGGCAATACTGAAGTGTGATGTTGGTGACACTGTAAGTCTATGTCAAATTCGAGGTTAGTAGGTTAGGTTTTGCGTCAGTTTTGACATAGATTGACGTAAAACCTAACCTGCTAACCTCGAATTTGACATAGACTTACAGTGTCACCAACAACACACTTCAGTACTGCCAAAAACATAACATCAACTGGAGCTGCTTATTGTGCTTTAGTACATAGGAATGAGTTATGTTCATCTTGGTTATGTTTTAACAGTGTCACTTGTATGTAAAAATGTAATATTTTACATTCCTTATGAAATGCGATAAAATAGTATACTCAACACGTTAGAAACGTAAGTACCTACTTGCTAACGCTTGTACTCAAACACGCCATACTTGTTCAGAAAAACATCACTTTTCTCAACTAGTAGAGTAAATATACTATTTAACGTACAATAACGAATAATACAAACAGTTGTGGCCGTTTAAGTACTCGCTAACGCTCGTACTCAAACACGCCATACTTGTTCAGAAAAACATCACTTTTCTCAACTTGTAGAGTAATATACTAGTTAACGTACAATAACGAATAATACAAACAGTTACTTTTCCATGATACAGTAAGCATGCGAACAACAAACACTTCATCATTACAAAAAAAAACAACATTTTAACTTGTAACTATCACACAAAAATAAGAACAGGTGTTGTAATGATAATAGCTATCTCGAGACACATTTTCAATACAAGAGATAATACAAATAATATATAGGGCATTCAGTAAACACAAAAACATTTAAATTTTTTTGAAGTTGGCATGTGCATAATCTCTGAAACTTCTTTGTGGCGTGAATTCATAATTCATTTTCTTATATGGGTATTTCGCCACTCTGCAAATTAAAATATTAAATAACGAAAATATTAACAACGAACGTTTCGAGGGACAATCTGCCCTCGTTATCAACGAATAACAATTAAAACTAACAAGAACTTATCTTTTTTTCACTGGAAGAAAAAACGACCAACCTCCAATGAATTTTCTGACATTGGAGGTTGGTCGTTTTTTCTTCCAGTGAAAAAAAGATAAGTTCTTGTTAGTTTTAATTGTTATTCGTTGATAACGAGGGCAGATTGTCCCTCGAAACGTTCGTTGTTAATATTTTCGTTATTTAATATTTTAATTTGCAGAGTGGCGAAATACCCATATAAGAAAATGAATTAGGCATGTGCATATAATTTTTGTGCTAGGGATTCTTTATTTTGTTTTGTAAAGGTTTCCACACCTGTTTACAGGCAGATTTGAATAAAAATGACAATTAATATTTCTCATTGTCATTTCCTATTTGTTTTAGTAACTTTTTGGAAGTACATTCCTAGACAAAGATGCATTTTTGGAAGTACACACATGGCATTTTGGAAATCAAAGGCTACTTTGTGTTTTTATGTTTATTGAACAGACTATACATCACTATACCTTACATTCCATGCATTTTTGACGAAGTACGAAGAATTGCAAATATATTTAATGTATTATATATTATCTGCAACCTCATTTACCTTGCGGTGTAGATGCTGGTGCTTTGTACGATGGCATCGGGCGGTACACTGCTCAACTTGCCCCGGATTCGGGGTACAAGGTTGGAGCGCGCCTTTTGTGCTTGCGCAGCAACCATTGTGTGAGGTGTGTGTCATGGTGATGTGTTGACCTTGTTACTTAGGTCTGTGGTTCTGAGTAGAACACAGTTAATTTGGTGCCCAACTGTGAATGGTCTCACCGAGCCCGATTCTAATCTCCCAGGCTGCGGAAAAATGTTGACCCCCGCGTGATTCGAACCGTGGGCTTGCTTAACGCAAGCCTAGCGTTTTTCCTACTGCGCTACGCGGCTTCTTATATATTGAATGTTAGGATTTTATGCAAAACGATTAATATCTTACAATCGGTGCCTACCAAAGCCAAATTATTCAACGAAGTATTAAATGAATGATAATATTAAATGAGGACCATTATAATTAATAAATAAAAATAACACTGGAAACCTTAATTTAGAATGGGACTAAAATTACAAAGTTTCTTCTCATTGGAAAGTGACAATGACTTTCAGTTCATTCTCATAACTGTAGGTAGTTAGATGAAGCAGCTACATGACTTGCATTTATAAAACATGAATAATGTACAAGAAAAGTAATAAAGGAAAATGTTAAGGTGGGATTTAGTTGAACAAAGCAATAACTGAAATGAGCTGTTGAGTTGAAAGGTTAAATGAACTGTCAAGGTACACTCTATAATAAAAAATCTACACAACCGATATTGAGTTTGAACGGAAAAAGTTGTTACAAATTTAGAAATTCTAACTGCATGTCCCAACCTGAGTAAAGAGTAAAACATATAAAACTGTAGATCTTGTCCGAAATGTTGGCATAATATTTTTTTATTTTGTATTGTGGAAAAATATCTATAAAATCGTTAACAATATGCAAACGAGATAAAGAAACTAGAAATAGTTCGTAGAAAATGTTGATATCGTATGTGTAAATAAAAGCATTTATATTTATATGGTAAATCGCTGTTGGTCTGACTTTGTAACCTTGAAAACCTAATAAAAATGCTTTGCATAAATTATATATTTAGCGAATCCAATTCTGTCTATTTTTAAATTCACGTTGTTTACTATTTTCATCGGCGTCTAATTTAGCCACTACATTACATTGCTATTTATTGTTGAGCTGTCAGTTTATTTATAAAATAGCATTTCTTTGCGAAAGCAATGTATGTATTTTAGGTCAAATAATTCTCTGTTACCAACATCTAATAATACTTAGATACCTTTTTTCACAAATATGAACATGAACAGGGCCGAGCCAAGGGTATCTGCCGCCCGGGTGCAAGATATAGTTTGCCGCCCCTATAGCGTATAGCTCCTTAGACGTAAATAGTGTTAATTTTAAAATTCTGCGTTGCCTTGATAACTGTAACTTGTTTTAAAAAATTAAAAAATATAAAGGTTATTATAAACTTTATTATTTGTATAAATTAAAAAATTAAATATTTAAAACAACTAACATAATGCTTTAATAGTTATAAAACAAAGTAATGCTTAAATTATTTATTATTAGTAACTTAGAAGTTATAAACATGAACTAAAAACTACATAAATTCTAAATTTAAATATCAAAAGCGACTTTTCTTGCTTTTTTAATTGCAAATTCTCGTATTAAATCCGTCATATCTAACGCCTGGCAGATCTCTTCCTCGATGCTTATTACAGCCAAATTTGTAAGTCTGTTCTGGCTCATAGTAGATCTCAAATAGTTTTTAATTATTTTTAATTTTGAAAACGATCTCTCACCATGAGCCACAGTGACAGGCATCGTTAAAAAAATTCGTAGGGCTACAGATAAATTCGGGAAAGTGCTAATTAAATCATTAGCCACAAGGTATTCTAAAGTTTCCTTGGCCGAAGTCGTATTGCTTTTATTATAAATGGACAATATTTCAATTTCATTGCACAAATCAATTGCATTAACATCCATTTGTTTTGTAGAGGAATCGGTTAATTTAATTTGTAAATCCATACAACATTTCATTAATTCTTCTTTATCTATAGATAAAGAGCCTAAATTATTTAAAAAGCCAAAATAGGAGTTGCATTCGTTTAACTGTTCAAATCTGTCATTTAATTTTGATATTACTATATCAAGAATATAAAAATAAAAATTGACTTTGAAATTCAACTCTGGTGATTCGATTGATTCATCTCTATGTTCATAATCAAAAAAAACCTTTGCTTTTCTCGGTCTAACCAAGCCTACAGCTGGAAAAACACTTTCGCAGTCTATATCTTCAGCAATTTTTTTTGCCTCATTAAGAATAGCTGTAAAACTACCTTCAGATCGCATTTCAATGAAAAAAATTTGAATTTCTGTCAACATTTTTACAGTTTCTGGTAAAATAATATTAGATTTTTGCATGATTTTGCTTACAGTGTTTATTTTTGATAAAATATTGTACCAAATTACTAGAGAACACACAAATTTATATGATTTTATTTTATTAATTAGTGACTTTGCAAGGTTTTTTGTCTCATTGTCTCTTGATGTATCATTATAAAGGGAAAAGAGAGCATCATAAATTTTTTCTAAATTAAATCTAAGGGTTTTAATGGCATCGATTCTACTCTCCCACCGTGTATCAGATAAAGGTTTTACAGTTATGGTAGGAAGTTCTTTCATGAGAATATGCCAACGGTAGGTGGAGGCTGAAAAAAAAACATATATTTCTTGAATAATAGCAAAGAAATTTGTTACTTCAAGCGAACTTTTCGCAGCATCATTGACAACTAAATTAAGACTATGAGCTGCACAAGGGACAAAAAAGGCTCTAGGATTTATATCAAGGATTCTTTTTTGCAGCCCATTATGTTTGCCTTTCATGTTGGCACCGTTGTCATATCCCTGCCCTCGCATATCCTTAATATCAATATTTAATTCTTTTAAATAATTCAATAAAAAGGCCGTTAGTCCTTCACCAGTTGTATCTGTAACTGGGCAGAACCCTAAAAAATGCTCTCTAATTTCTATACCCTTTGAAATATCATTAATGAAAACGAACCTGACAACTACAGTTATTTGTTCTTCGTGACTCACATCAGGTGTACAATCTAATATAATTGAATAATATTTACACAATTTTAAAGTTTCGATTATATTTTGCTTGACTTTTTCACCTATTAGACAAATTAATTCATTTTGGATTTTATCACCTAAATAATGTGGCATATTATTGGTATCTTTTTGAATTCTGCCAATATGTTCCGCCATTATATTATCGAATTTTGCAATTGATTCAATTAGCTTCAAAAAATTACCATTGCCTTTTTCGAAAAGTTTTTGATTACTTCCTCTAAAGCTGCATTTTGTCCAGCTAAATACTGTATGACACAAATGATTCTTTCAATAATTGACGTCCATCGTTTTTTTTCCAACTTAATTAAATTTTGGTTGACTGAGTCAACAGTTGTCCCTTTTTCAATCGATTTTTTTAGCTCGACCCATTTCTTAACACTCTCAAAATGCCCCTTACTTTTTTCGTGCCTGTCTAAATTTTGAGATAAGTGTCGCCAGTCAGTATAACCTTTATCATCGTTAAAAACATTATCAGTAACTTTAAATAATTTGCAACAAAAACAAAATACAGAATTATTTGACTTAGAATAAACTAACCATGTTCTAGAAACTTTTTCATTATTGCTTAAGTTTTTGTCATAATAAGTAGTTGAAAAAGATCTGTTTGAATCGTCTAATGGAAATGCAATATTTTTCAATTGTAATGGCCCCAATTCAAGAATAGACATTTTAATGTTATCTGTTAAAACTTGCGGCCAAAGAGCAGGATCTTTCAATATTTCCATCCCAGCGTCCTCAGCAGCAACCTCGGTTGGCGGTGGTGAATCCGGTGTGTCCTGTGCATTCTTGCCCTATTTCTGGATTTTCCAAATGCGTGTCCTTGTTCGAATCAAGCTGTTCCTCCACTTGCAGGCTTGTTGATGGTTGTTCGGCTGCAGCCGCCGTGGAAACAAAAAATTTTTTTAAGGAGCCAGCCAGTCCTTTTTTAATTTCGTCTTTTTCGGACTTTCTTTTTCGATACTGAAAGCCGGAAAGTCTCTTTCTGCCATCGGCCATCTGAATTAAGCACAAATAAATTCTAAGGATAGCGAAACAGAAAAATAAGCAGAAAAGTTCAAATGTTTAAAATAATGAAAAATACTTACGTTTTAAAACTTTCAACTTTAAAAAGCACTATATTATTTAGCTCTTGCTTGAAACGTTTAGCCTTTTTATTTCTGCTTAGTTCAGTACAATCTTACTAGCATTCAATCGCAAACTAAACTAACCCCCAATTGCCCTTTTTAAGTTTGTTATCGTATATGCCGGCGGCATGCATGAGCATGAAGCATGTTGCAACAAAGCACAAATACACAATTTACTCATTATTTTTGTGTCTAAAGAGGGCCGCTTAGTCTAGCTGATTTCGCTGATCTATATAGTTTCGTGTTTCATGACGCTGCACCATAGCGACAGAGCGATAACTCGTGTGTCGGTATAATCACCGTGTACAATAGCAAACGGCACCGACGCGACGTGTTTATAATAAAAATAAATTATAAGTAATAAATTATTATTGTATGCTTGCCGCCTTAAAAATGCAACCGTTTCTCTGTATCAAGTTACCTTTATACGAAAAAAAGCCAGACACAAGACTATAACTTGATAAAAAATGTTGCATTTTCTAATGCCGCAAGGCACAAGCATACCTATCTTAAATTTCTTTCATTTTTCATTTTGCCGCCCCAAATAGTTTGCCGCCCGGGTGCTGTGCACGCTTTGCACCCCAGGCACGGCTCGGCTCTGAACATGAAGTAAAAATGGGAACACAAAACAAATTAGTCACATTTAGCTTCTTACAGATTTAATTTGAATTGAAATGAATATTTGTAATTTTACTTTGTATTGACTGGAGATCCTTGAAAATTGTTGATGATTTCATTAGGAACAGTAAGAAAATGGGCTTTCCATTTACACTGTTAGCAAAGTCTTGTTAGGTCAGTGCAATTTAAAGGGTAGAATTTTGAAAGCGTATGTAATTTGTAGATCTGCTTGAAACCTGTAAAAATCTCAAAAAATATTCACCTCGGATTTGTTCAAGGAAAACCTGTGAAAGTATTGCAGCAGTTTTTTGCCGTGGTATTAATCCTGCTACCATTAAGGTCATTACACTGACCTCTTAGATATTATGAGTATACGTTTCGAAGGGTCATTGGCGGGGTAAATAGTTTGCCAGATAAATTCTTTGACCAGAAAATGTAACCTGTGGACTGCAGGAAAGGTATAAAATTGTATTATGAGATCGTGAATAGTCAAAGGCATCTTCAGTGGCCTATTAAAATATTTTAGGTAGGTGGAACCGTGCAGGCGTCCAGGTAATAATTTAAACGAACAAGGCTAATGCTACCTTGGAACACTTCCGTTTCCTGAAGCTGTGTACGTTGTGAATGTGCTTCAAGATTTGCATAACGGACGTATAACAAATTCTTTAATCTTACTGTAGATTTATAGACGCAGCCGTGGTAATTTTTGCTCTTCATGGTTTTATCTTGGTTTGCAAGCCTTTGTGAAAGCTCCTTTGGAGTGCAAGTTATTCCATTTCAGATGCTCCACGTGATTAAATTATTAGAATGCAAATAGAAATTTCATAGGAAGAAAGTAGCAATGCAGAGCGGAGTCGGAATAGATATACTATTGTAATTTTACTAATAACCATAAAAACCTGGTGTACCACCGGGCGGAATTGGTCACTTTATAGTTTTATACGCAATTTTTGAAGGCGTATTATGTCACGTTACAGCTCAAGGGGCATAATAGTTATTTATGTACCAAAGACATTATGAAGATGTTTATGCCCTTTCAAGGGCGACAAGTTTACAAGCCTGAGGGTCTCTGGCTCGAGGGTTTATAAGTCGCTCGAGGGTGCATACAACGTTTTATTTTCCACTTTGAATATGCAAATAACTTGAAAAGCTTGCAAAGCAGTTCATAACGCCCTAGGGTGTAATGATAACGCCCGCTCATTGTGCCCTTTCGGGCGAGCATAATGACCGGGCGTTATCATTACGCCTGCTCTTTACGCCCTAGGGCGTTATGGACTGCTTTATATATCTCTTATCACAGATATAAACAACAAATAATAGATTAGTGGAAAATAAAGTAGGTACTTTACGGCCCGCTTAGTGTCTTGTCTGTAGTTTGACATCGTTGGTTGCGAACATGTATAAAAATTATATATCTGGTTTAATTGTTAATAGTTCGGTCTCTATATAAAATGTTGTATGCACATCATGCATAACTAGCGTTTATGGCCCTTTTCGAGTTTTTCACGCCCCGGGCCACAAACGCCGTCTTACGCCCTTGGTTCATAAATAAGTAATTATAACAGTAATCAAATATCAAGTTTAGTGATTTCTTATTTTTATATTAAACTGTTATAAGTTGTCAGCAACGCCGATATTATTTAAGAATCCCACCTTTTACTATTTATAGCACATTTAGAGATTTCTAGTGAAATGTATCACAAGCGAATGTACTCATACTTTATTGGTATACATAGCTATAAATGGACACCGTTTTATAACTCAGAAACCTTTCAAGGTTTTCTTCCTTTAAGGGAATTAGTTACTTATTTAAAAGCGATTTGATTCTCCGAGCATCTTTCGTGATTTCGCGCACGTAGTCCCCCTGCAACATAAATGGTTATTGATTGAAAAGTTACGATTTCACTTTTTCTCGCTTCTATGAAGATTTGTTATGATCTTCCTAATCTCGCTTCAACCGACTATCCATGCAGACGACTTTTAATTCTTTTCACGCGCCATTTCCTCGTAATGTCTCCAAAATGTAATGCGGCGTTACAGGATCCTAGTAGATCCGAAAGTGCTTTTGTGTTCGCGAATCGCGATCAATAACAGCTTTTGATACAGTTTATCGGCTAAGTTGATTTTCTTTTCGGTCAGTAATTACGTTAGTGTGCTTGTTAAATACTCGATGGGCCTTTTTGCGCGGAAAGCTTTTACGTGACGGATGGAACCCTAGTGGGTGGAAGATATGTTGCCATTAATTCTACAGGGCGGATTTTCCAGTAAAAAGCAAATTGCTTGGAAAATATAAAATTACGAGGATGTCCCCTTTCTCAAGCTCATTATTTAAATTTTACGACAAGCATACGATTACATCAGAGGCCTTCGGAACGCAAACTAAAGTAAATAAATACCACCTTGGTGGTGCAGTGGATATGGTGCACTTGCAATAAGCGAGTGCTCGGTTCGAATCCGTGGATGGGGGGAACTTCTTCCAGGTGAACATTCGACGTTGGGATATAATTTACGTCGCTCTCCTCTGAAGACTAGTGCAGTAACAAGACTATACACAAATGACTTGGAGGTAGCACAATGGAGGCTAAGTGCGCGTGAACGTAGTTCACCCTTCACCAAAAAAAAAAAAAAAATAATAGATAATAAATTAATAAATACTTCGCTTGGAAGAATTCAAACCCTGGATAGCACCCCAACATAAAACAGTAACATGTTGTTTCTTCTCTCTGTTTGATCTATATTTATTACTCAGTGTCTGTTTGGCTGAATCTTATCATTATTTCAACCTGATAATTAAAGCTTCAAATATTTGCAAAGTAATTTCAGGTTGACTTCGTGCAAGTTATCAAGGCAATCAACATCAAACAGGAAGAATATCAAAATCGTTGATCAAGGATACAAAAGTTTTGCCAATTCCTAAATGTTACTCGCTTAGCAAGGAAACTTGTGCTAAAAATAGACTACATTGATAGACTGTCACAGAAGTATACGACATTCGGACCAATAAACATTATTTTTTAATTTGATTACGTAAATTTTAACACAACAGATTTAGTAATATTTAAAATATTCCGGAAACTAAGATACCATCCGCTCTAAATATTTTTAATTTGGAGCGAATTTTGTGTATTCCATACCAACAAAGTCCTTAGTCCTTAAGTGTTGTAAACTATTCATGTGCTGTTTTAGGTGTCACTCACTATACGTCTGAAAAAATATGACTAAAGCAGTAACAAAACATGCAGACTTTGGTCTAAGTAACAGCATCTTTCCACTAGCGTTGTTTACAAGACTTAATTTGTAGAGCTCTGGTAATTTATTAATGTCGCTGATAGTTTGTTAGATAAATGGAATTAAAATTCTTTACTTATGAATATACAAATTTAAGAATAGCAAAATTTGATTGACATTTTATTATTTATAAGTTAGGCTAGAATTTACTTGAACGTGTTCAAAAATATTTTATATAAATGGAAATGATTATGTAACGATGGCAGACTTTGCTTATTATTTCATGGAATACCGCATAACGTGTTTTTTTCCATACCAGTTAGTCTGGAATAATTTAAATTTCCAGTCAGCTACGTGTAATAGTTCGCATGACCAGTACTTGTTTTTCGATTTCCAAGTGTTTTAAATGTATAAAACTGGCTTTTCATGGTTTAACTTTTGAGAGTTAATGGGTATAAAGCATTTATTTTAACCACAAATCCCTAATTCTATTCAAAGGGGCCTGAAACACCAAGTAAATTTGATTCTGGACTAACATTAA
Source organism: Agriotes lineatus (assembly GCA_940337035.1). Classification (NCBI taxonomy): domain Eukaryota; kingdom Metazoa; phylum Arthropoda; class Insecta; order Coleoptera; family Elateridae; genus Agriotes; species Agriotes lineatus. Next base: position 23,719 of record CALNHX010007097.1, on the reverse strand, counting down.
TATGGGTCGTAATACACATTCGGTATTTTAATGTACTTTGCACTCTAAAAAAATACTAAATGCTCGATAAAAACATTAAAATGCACATTAAATTAATTGGAAATGCTTGGTATTTTAACAAAATCTACAATATAATAGTAATTTACGATACAAGTGCGTAAAGCTACTCTTTAGGCACGAGTGGGGTAGAGTTAAAACGCGAGTTAGCGAGCCCCGCGAGTGAATAAAGATGCTTTACGCATGTGTATCGTACAGTATTTTATCTACGATAGAATTTAGAAAACACGGTATATATAAAAAAAATTAAATGTAAATTAGGATTACCAGCAGCCGGTCGTAATTTTGCGTATTTTAAAAATTTTAAAGCACGTTGCTACTGACAACGTGTTCATGAAATCTTTTAAACACGTTACTACTGACGACGTAAACTAATGAAAACATGTTATAAAACAGTCTTTTTACAAACTTAAAACTGCCAACTAAAAGGCAATTTTACACACTGTCGTAGATAAAATATATTATTTTCACAGTAAGTTCTGCTCGATATTTTAATTAAATATTAGATAACTGAAGTTTACTATTAATTGATTTTTTTATAATATTGTATTAATAAACACTCTGTAGTTTAATGCGGAATGGGTTCAATTTGCGCGCCAAGTGAAGCATGACCTAGAAAAACCAAATGGACGTGTGTGCGTATCATCTCACCGAGCGTTGTGGATTAGTGGTTAACACGTCTGCTTAGCATTCAGGAGGTCGTGGGTTCGATTCCCGTGGCCGTCTTTTCTGATTCAGTTTTTTATGTGGTTTTCCTGAGTCAATAGAGTACCTTCTTTGAGGTGAATGCCGGGGCATTTCTTCCATTCTTTACTCCTCCTTTTTCAAACCCATCCTAAAATTCCCGTTATTGGTTGAAGAGGAACGCAAAGGTTAGTTGGAGGAATTGAAATGACTTTGAACCTTTACCTTTACCTGTGCGTATCAGTGCATGTTATATGAGTGATCTGCGGTTTTATTTACAGAGTGTTTATTACTATCCTTTTTGTTTGGTTATCACGTTAGAAATGACTTTAAGTATGAGTCACGGTGAGATTCCTCAGTACATTTTATCTGAGGAAAGCGAAAGTGGTGTATTTCAGAAGCATTCGCCAAAAAATGAAGGAAGAAAGTAGATAAGAAGCGGAAAAGAGAACAAATAAATGTTCAATAGCAAAGCCTTAGCTCCCAAATCAGTGAAGGAAGAAGCTATTTGAAGTTTCTTTTATAAAAATGTTGATACAGATGGAAATGTTCATGCTGTTTATCGTTACAATAAAGTCAAATATAGATGAAACAGCAATGTGCCTCTGGTGTAAATTTGTATTATCCGGCCAATACTAAAGATGAATTTTTATATCGATCGGAATTGCTTCATACTTGTGGCAGTATAGTGTCCAAAGCAACCGTTAAAATTAGCGAACATACTAAAACCCGAATTAAGACCCTGTTCGAATACAACCCAAAAGTTAAACCAAAACAAAATTTAGAACTTTTAACTATAGACTTGTATGCTACGTTATTAACATGGAACTTTATATTATTATTTTTCTCTTCCTTTTTGAATATCTACTTGATTTAAGTGTTGTTTCGTTATTTATGTATGTTCAGAGTTCTTTTTTTTTACTTTTTGGAAGTGTTCAGGTTAGCAGGTTAGGTTTTGCGTCAGTCTGTGTCAAAACTGACGCAAAACCTAACCTATTAACATCAAATTTGACATAGACTTACAGTGCTACCAACATGTTATTCAAACGTTTGAATTTCACAGCCCGCTGAGGATGAGTTCTTTTTGGATCTATCGATATTACTTATCAGAGTTTATTACAGTCTTTTCTTCAAGTACCTGTATTGTATTTTAACAAGTTATGTACTTTTCCACTAAAAATATTCTTTCTGAGTATTAAAGTATACCTGGATAAAATCATTGTCTTAATGAAAGGCAAGTAAAAAAAGCCAAGCAAAAGAAAGCAACTAAATTTCATACCGAGCATTGATTGTAATTATTTTACGTATGTTTTGTCTATTATTATTTACCCAATGATTTGCATTTGTACCGAGCATCATTATTTTGTATCGAGTGTCTATTATGTTTATCGAATGTTTATTATTTTAATAGGTATTTGACTTTTATACCGAGTGTTCGTCATCATTGTCTAGCGTCTAGTAGTTTCATTGAACATTTATTTTTTTAGGATGCATATAAGTTTTATACCGATCACTCAATTCACTTATCGAGCGTTTAGTATTTTCATCGAACATTTATTTTCTAGTCATGCATTTGGAAAAAATATCGGGAAAATATGACCTGCAGCAGGAGAACATACCGAGCATTTAATTTGTTCCCCATTAATATTACTACAGTAATAATGAAAGTGACAGTGTGATCAATGAAGATCAAATAATTTGTATTTTTGATAAACACAGTCACTCTACTTTTTAATATTAACATCTAGTATTACACAAACCATTAATGAAGCTGACAGCATGACCACCTGAAACCCATAATTGTATTAACCAACTACTGGGAAAGCCTTTATTCTGCTAAAAATTAAAAATAGATATTTATATATCTAGGGAGCAAAGGTATTTATTTCCTCCCGCGTGTGAATTTAAACACACAAGGGAGGAAATGAACCTTTGCTCCAGTGATATATATATGATTTTTTCTTCGAACGCATGTTCTATTGCGCGAAATTTCAAAAATTTTGCTTTAGTAAATCATTACCGTGACTCTAGACTTCTGTAGTGACATTTTGTCTAATTTCCAAATCAGCATAACGTTGTAAAGCTTTGGTGTGATATCCATGGTGACATAAACACAAATGCGGAAGCAAATAAATATTGGCTCCCGCCGGGAGCAAATAAAAATTGGCTCCCGCTGGTGGGAAATTGACAGTTTTGTTTCCTAAAACTAGGGCGCAAAAGCCGACTTTCTATACAGTGAGTAGAAAAACATCTTTAACTTAACAATTACATAAATATCTCTTAAATATGTTAATATCAACGTTTTGAAACTGATTAAATCTATACTGTGTGCATAGAATTTCTTGTAACACTTAGGAAATGTTGATGAAATATCAGATGAAGTATTTTTTGATATAAATTAAAATTATACATTGCAAGTTCAATTTTATGCTTTGTCGTTATATTATACTGATTATAGGTGTTTTTTCAGTAAAAATGTACGATATTATAATCATGCTATTTTTTGGGTACGTCAGGGATTGATTATCTTATGATATTATACTTTTTCTAATACTACTATTACTGCTAAATCTTAATTTAAAGGCTGCTACCATTTTTCATGGACTGAAATTTGTTCAATGCACATATCAAATGCCACTAATTTGTATGTAACTCTGATTTATATGAAGAGTTAAAGACCAACTGTGTATTAGCCACTAGTGGAAACTTGGATATCGAATTTCACAACAGAGCACCATATTAGTAAATGACTTAACATCTCACAAAATTACTTTCTTTCATTATATTCACCATGTATTATCTACCTAAATATTCAGCACACCGATTGTTTGTATCTCTCCCACATATTTACCACCTCTACATCCATTTGATTGATTATGCTGTCCTATATATAGCAGTGCGTTTATTATGCTAGCTGCAACGAAAAATTAATTCAGTAAATTACTATGCAACATTCTTATGCAATACTGAACAAATGCCGCAACTAGAAAATGTATTCTTGAACCTTGACATCTATTGGTTTAGTTGCCGAATATGCTGCAGTTTTATTTCATTTTGGAGTTCAGAGGACATATATTTAGTATGTACCTACTTGTAAGATTCAATTTGATATTTTTTGAATTATGTTTAAGCCTTTTGTAAGCTAAAGGATAGTAATTAATTATTTTGTAAATTGATAATGAACAAAAACCGAACAGTGAGATGATATATTGTACGAGCCCAGTCGCAAATGAATTGGACCACATTTATAATGTAAACTTTTTTGAACATGACTGTTGTAATATAATCGCTATGGCAAGGAAACATTTATATACATATATGCTACAGCTCTTACTAAAATTTACCAAAGGTTTGGTGGGACATATTACGTTTTTATATTAAAGTACAATTTAAAACAAAACCTAAGAAAGAATCCGCTGTCGCATATATATTGGACCACTGCGTTAAATAATTTAAGATTAAGTTGCCGAGAGAAACAAATGACAACTGTCAACAATATTTGCAAACTGTGACGTTTGTAGCTCGCGTAACTCGCACTTGTAAGTTTTACTTTAATAAAATGACTCGTGGAAAGCCATTATCTGAAGATATTCGAAATGCAATCGTTGCTGCTTATAACAAAAATTATTCTGGACGTAAGATTGCAAAAATCTTATCCCTACCGCAAGGAACGGTTCGCAACATTATAACCCAACATAAACACACAGGTTCGGTAAGTGTAAAACTCAAAACAGGTCGAATTTCAAAAATTACGACGCGTGATCAACGTGTATTACAACGTTTACTCAAGAAGGACAGGCGTATGCCATCACGACAACTTGCTGTAGAATGGAGAGATGCCGTGGAAAACGTATATCTAAAGATACTTGTTTAAGAAATATTAAGAAACTCGGCTACGGCTTTTATAAGGTATGTTAAAGAAGGCGACAGTTTTTAGTGTTGAAATTTAAAATTTGTAGGCAAAACAGAAACAACTACTTACAGTGAAACAAAAAACAGCAAGGGTACAATGGGCTCGAGAACACGCCATATGGTCACAAAAGCAATGGGAAAGTGTTATTTGGAGCGATGAGTCCAAATTTGAACTTTATGTAGGCGATACTCGTAGCAGAATAATAAGAAAAAAAGGAGAAGAATATCACAGGGACTGTATACGACGAAAGGTCAAGTTTCCTGCCTCTGTAATGGTGTGGGGCTGCATGTCCTCACAAGGGGTAGGTCGGCTATGCTTGCTAGAAGGTACTGTTAATGCTTACAAGTATAAGGAGATCCTTGAAAACGAACTAATGCCGTCAATTCCAATCCTGAAGAACAGTGATGGTGACTTTGTTTTCCAACAGGACGGCGCTACGTGCCATACGGCAAAATTATCTATTAATTTTCTCGAATTTAATAATGTTCCCATATTAACATGGCCTTCTAGCAGCCCAGACTTGTCTCCGATCGAGACACTTTGGCACGAAATGAAAAAAAGGCTAAGAACCACTCCGATTCCTACCAAATCAGAATTAAAAGAAACGCTCCTAAAAATTTGGGAAACTTTTTCTGCTGAATTTTGTAAAAAGCTTGTGGAAACCATGCCTAGGCGAATTGCCGCAGTTTTAAAGCGGAAAGGAGATTGCACGCAGTGGTGATATTCTTTTGTTCTTCATGGTCCAATTAATATGCGACGGCGAATTTATTATGTTCTTACTTAATAATAATTTACAACACGGTTTCTTGTTACAATATTATAATTTATTCATAAATTTATAGTTAATAATAAATACTGTAGCGTTTTTCACTTACTTTTGTTATTGTCACAATTGTCTAGGATAAAATCACATATAATTAATAAACCTCGAGTGGTCCAATTCATCTGCGACTGGGCTCGTATTATATGCTAACTGCTAACATATCAATTTCAACATCCTGCCTAATTGTAATGCACTTTATGTAAATAAATAACTAAACATTTTGGATAATCGTCCTTGGATATTAAAATAAAATAAACTGTTTATAAATATAGAAATATTTGCATGTTATATAAAAAATCATTACAAATTTGATAAATGAATTGCACCCTCTCGTCATGCGAAATTTTGATTCAAGTATATGAAATTCCAGATTATTGTTTTAAGTTATTAAACTGTGATTATCAGTAGTAACAAAATAAAAAATGTGAATTTATAATTTGTAATTATAAGTTATCAAAGACACTAAAATTTCTTGCATGAAGGCTATTTTTATATCGTATTTATAAGCTTTTGTGATTATCACTTAAATCCTGATCTGTGACAGATAACCTTGCTTGATCTTCAGAGGCTCCTTTCTTATTAGCAATTACTCTTATACAATAATTATATTGGTACAGGATTTGAATAACATTTCTGCAGTTAAATTGTATTAGTATCCATTAACACACAACGGCCTCTACATTAATAACTTGTTATTTACTTACACCATAACGATTAAACTTGTTGTTTGTTAGTTGTATGACTCTTAAATTTCTCGCAGCATGAATAGTACATTTTTAATAGTTATTTACTATGTACGACAACATTCTGTAATTGAAAATGCATGTGTAATTAACCTATAATTATTGATCCAATGTAATAAATTAATGTTTGTATATTTTTGGATATATACACCTTTACCGTAATTTATATTTATGGATAAACCTCTAATTCAAATACATTCTAGCCATTGTACAACAGAGAAACCTAAGAATTTTATACACAGCAGCTTAAATATAACGAAGCATCTGTGTTTGCTTTGTGAAGGCATTACCAATACTTGGTTATTTTAAAATCATCATGTACTACTTGTGCATATGTATGCGTAACTGTCTTTTTTTTAATGACAAACCTAAAACGGATTTCCAAGGTTTATTTTAGCTAATTTTATTTATTTGTTACAGACTATGATAAACATGGCATACTGCTGGCTAATCCTGGTGGGACGCTGTGTTCAAAAATTGGTCTTCGGACAGCTACGGGTATCGGAGCAGCAGCACCTAGAAGAAAAATTCTGGAATTTCGTATTTTACAAATTCATATTTGTATTCGGTGTCATAAACGTACAGTTCCTGGAGGAAGTCCTGTTATGGTGCTCCTGGTTCTCCTTATTAGGTTTCCTACATCTTCTGTCGCAACTTGGAAAGGATAGGTTTGAATACGTAAGTCGAACTTTTCCTACTGCTCTTACTATGTTCGTTTTCATTCTCTAGAGTATTCTATAATTAGCACATCGACAGCTTCTGAATATATTGCTAGTTTGAAATGTGCAGTCTAAAATTAGTTCATTGAACTGGTTTAGTTTACGAAATGGATTAAACATGATTTGCAAGTGTTTTAGTTACTGTTTTGTATTGTAAACAGTTAGTCTTAATGAATCCAAGAAAATTAAGCTTGCCAATTCGTGAACGACTAAAAAAGCTTTGTATAAATAATCTCATTTATAGAACTACTTCAAGCTAGGTGTATTAATCGTATAAATTAGTGATGGGCATAACCGGACAATTTTCATAACCGAATTATTTGCATTCGAATGATATTAATAACCGAATGATTATTTGAATAATCATTCAAATAAATTTTGGCTCTCGATTCGTTTCGATTAAGTCAGCCGGTTTGCCGGTTGGCGGTTCACCGTCATCTGCATCGACATCGGTTCACCGTCATCTGCATCGACATCGTAACTTGCAGATAGCAGAGGAACCAAAACATAATATGTACGGTCGGCGGCTTAGAAATCGGGACACGTAATATGTTCTTCTAGTCTTTGGAGTATTCTTGCTCCGGTTACTTCATTAATGTGAGATGGCATTTCATAATTGACAAACAATAAACAATCTGACGTAACAATTAAAACCATAATAACTGTCAAAACCCAGTTTATACACTTAAAAAATACATGCAAAATATATCATAATAGTGTGTAGTGCCCGCCGGCCGTACATTATGTTGTATGTATTGGAAATTAAGAGGTATTTATTAAGTGTAGAAAGAAAGAAATATGCGGGACTGCTTTCTAATCGCAATAAAAACAGTGGTAAAACGTTTATCTTTATTAAAAAATTGTTTTATAGCTTGATGCGTTTGCAGTTTTTAGGCGTTCAGGTTTCAGGTCCCCACAATTTAATAATTTGATATTTTTTATGATAGGAGGTAGGTACGCGATAACCAAATGGTGTTTTCAGTACAACCTGATTTGTTTATGAGTTATGACGTATTTATATTTACAGAATTTTGAGCACTGCGTAGGTCGCTGAGATATGGCACGTAGTACCTTTGAATAGAGGTTTTATATTCAAAGCGTAGTACGTATCAGCATGAGGTTATTTTTCATTCGAATACTTGGAACGAAAACCGAGTTACATAGGTTATTTCAATAACCGGTTAACCGGTTATTTTTCATTCGAATAAGCCCATCACTAGTATAAATATTTATGCTAATGGAAAATACTTATTGGTTATTGAAGGTCGTTTTGAAATGTGCAGTCTAAAATTATTTTATTAAACCTGTTTAATTTACAAAATAGTGAAATCTGATTTACAGGTGCAAGTACAGTTTTAGAGATTTCATCTAAATTTTGTTGTATATCTTTACATTCGTGGTAGATATTATAAAATATAAGTAAATTGCTATAATATAACTATGTAAATATTATTGGGCACTTTAAATATATAAAGTTGTAAATAATATTTGACAAAAAGAAATATTGTAGTGTTAATATCAATATTTTACATCTTGACTGACTAAAATTTTGCTATTCTAGATTTAGTATTTTTTGTATTCATAATGATGCACTGTCTATTGTGTTATTAGGACAATGTATTTACTTTTCTTTGTTGTTACACTAGTTTTATTAGGTGTTGTACTACTTTCAGTGACTTATAGTCGTGGAATTGTATGAAACAACTAGCCATAGTGCAATTTATTAAAAAAATCGAGGTGTAAAATAGTATACTGTACAACTAGTGTTGAAAATAGCACTGTTCACATGAGTGGGGGAATTTGGTGACCACAAGCCGCAGGTAAGTGTCATAAAACCCCACATGTCTGAAAACTGCTTTTCACACATGTTGTACACTATATTTTTTCTACTACTGCTAGCCGCGCGCCGCCTAAATTTCAAATATACGTGCTTAAAGATAGCGTGCGACATCGATGTCCAATGCTCTTTTTGAGCGTGCGACAACGTTGTCGCACACTTTGTGAAATACAAGATTCTCAAAGTTAGTTAGAAGTGTTTTTTGGCTATTTTCAGAGCAGCCGTAGACAAAATCCTTCACATAACGCTGCGTGCAGGTTATGTAATAAGTTAATGCATCTATATAATGTACGATGGCTAGTATATAATAAATTAATTAAAAATCATCATTAATACGTATAAGGTATTACATTTTTTGCATTACGTATTAAAAGTAATTGTGTTGAAAATGCCCTCATATAATTACACAATTTTCACTTTACATTTGAATTTTAGTCAGCAATAGTAGTTTGTATACCAAGGCACTGAAGTTTAGCTTTTTATCACGAATGTGGATTTAGTTGCCGAGGCCCGTAGGACCAAGGCAAATAAACCACATGAGGGATAAAAAGGAACTTCAGTGCTGAGGAGTACATTATGTTTTATTTGAAATCGTGAAATTACAACATTTTAACCAACATTTGTAGGTTATGTTAACGTCGGTTGATATTTATTTGTCGTGTCGCCGCCTACAAAAAAGTCGTAAAACAATGGATTATTTTATTGCCAATTTCTTGTGTTTTAATGACGATTTTAAAGGTACTTTAATGCCGATTTCAAATAATATTATTTTTCGTAATTTTTTAAAAACATGTTAACCTAATACTTTTATAATAATTTAAACTATGGATGAGAACTGTTTTTTTATTGACATCATCAGTCTAGCACTAGAATAGGTATAGGAAAAGTTTATTATATATTGAAACGTTTTGATTTGTCGGTTCCTTGAGTATTAATAGTATAAGATCTGGCCGCTTACTGATGAGCTCATATGCTATTTTATCGAAATGCGATTTTAATGGAAGATTACATATAGGATCATACATCGCGACCGGAGTGCCAAGCAAAATCTTGCCGCAAGTACCCTTAATTGAGGTTTTCATTTCTTTTTAACACCTTAGTTTATTTGTATGCGAAGTAAATCAAGCGCATCTGAAAAAGTGATCTAAAGAACTTGAAAAAATACCTGGCAACCTTGCCAGCATTTGAATGACCCCCTCTCGTCTGCGCAAGCAGGAAACAGGGAAAAGAGAAGCACGCCCTGCTGCGTGCAGTGAACATTTTTCAAAAATGTGAAAGTGTTTTCTGTGCGACACTGGAGGAACAGTGCTTGAGTTTAACAGTACAAAATACCACTTCCATTTATCGTGCTACAAAAATATTGCACCTGGCTGCCAGAAGATTGTGGCAAACTGAGAATTCTATTTTCTTCAAGTTCTTTGGATCAGGGCTGTCCAAAATGTGGCCCGGGGGCCGCATGCGACCCGCCAGGATATTTTTGCGGCCCGCGGATCGATATATACGTACTATACTTCCAGAAAACATGAATCTGGAATGTACATTATAAATCATAAATTGAAAACAATCTAACATAGGACAAAGATACAAAAAGATCTCATTAGTAAAAAAAAATCCCTTTATCTGGCAACATTGTGTTAGGAAGCAGTCCCTTCCTGTAGCGATCATACACCTGTTTTTGTATTGTTTTTAGTAGTGTTTAGTTCTTCTAGTTGTTAATTGTTGTTAATTAATGATTACTTTGACAGTTCCTACTTATCAACAAATGTCATTTTATCTAGCTTATTTATCTCTATACATAAATTTAAATTAATCGATGTACATTTTCTTAGTTCAATTTTATCTCTAACATAGAGAACATAATAATTGTTCATGGCCTACTGGTTTTTGGGAAAAATTCCCAACTTTGATTTTGCAAATGGAACACAAATTTAAAAGCTTATACAATGCCGAATACAGTCACACTTTTACTTTTTTACTTCCTTTTACGATAAAGGAAGTATTGGATTCACCCCAAAAATTCGAAATTGAGTTTTCAGCAGATCTTCACGTTTAAGAGTCCCCTGATCCCAAAAAACATAATTTTTTTTAGTGGTCTGTGTGTCTGTGTGTCTATGTGTCTGTCTGTCTGTGTGTATGTGAACAGAATATCTCAAAAACAAAAAGAGGTATGGCGTTGAAACTTCATATATACGTTTTGTGTACTATGTAGATGAGACAGAAAGCTTTTGAAGAAAATCTCATCACCGGAAGTAGGTGTTTACTCTTGTGATTTTTCAGTTTTTTACGATTTTTTCAAAAACGGCTATAACGATTTTTTTCAAACTTTACATTTTTATTACATTTTTAATGTATATTGATGTGAGATAAGTGATTTTCCAGTTGAATACTTCTAAAGTGGGTTTCTTTTGTTTTTTCTTCTATTTTTTTTATTAACTCCTATTTTAAATAGAACAACCAGTATATTATTACATTTTTGAATTTAGCTTAAAATTTTAGAAAAAAATTGTCTCTACAACTAACGCTCTATTTTGTACCGTTTTTGTAGAATTTGTAATTTTTGAAAATTTTTGACAAATGCTTAAAAATTAAAAATGAAATTTTTGACTAATTATAAGATCACTGTAGAAGGAAGTTGTGTGTCACACCAGATTTTGTTTAGAATCACCCCTAGCACACATGGTGTAAGTTTGTCAGTTACCTCAGGGAACATCCTGTTAATCTCTTTTACGTTTCAATGCTTTTTGTAATGTAACGTATGCTTCTTGAATAAATAAGAATAAGTATTCAATAATACACGTTTCATATAACAGTGAATTAATTTTAATCTGCAATATGGTATTTCCGTTTCCATGAGGACTTGATTGATAATATTGGTTTCTAAGGGTATGCCACGCCATGTGTAAATGCGTTTATTTTAAAATGCAATGTATGAAACTTAATTCTATTGAAAAAGAAGTATCAGAAAGAACAATAGGGCATGTAATAACCCACATACTTGCTGTAAACTGAAGTCTTTATACCATTTGATCAACAGAATTCCTTCCTCAGTAGAATATATTATGTTTTTACATACTCAGTAACGTTTCCATATTGCATTTTAAAATAAACGCATTTACACATTGCTCGGTATAATACACTCCCTGCATATTACGAATCACTCACAAAGTCGCTTACGACACAGTTTATGATGCGGTCCTCATAACCTTCAATTTTTTTATAGTGGCCCTTGGGCCACTTGAAGTTGGACAGCCCTGCTTTAGATCACTGTTTCAGATGGCGCTTGTTTTGCTTCGCATACAAATAAACTAAGGGTACTTGTGGTAAGATTTTGCTATGCACCCCGACATCATGCGGTCGGATTTCGTACTACAATGAGTGAAAAAGTTATTATTCTCAGTGACGGTTTTGAATGATTTTATATCTACAATAATAGTCTTTGGTATCTGATGAATTATATAAGCAGTGCCTATGCCTACACAACACAGCATTACACCCAGTATTTTATCTGAGACAGATTGTATTTAAGATGAATTACTGCCACTAAAATTTAGAAAAGCTGAAGTGGTACATACTACAGTTATGGTTCTTTAATTCTATAAATGATGATTCGAAATGGAAACATTTTACATATAAAGAATGAAATTGGAAAGTATAATAAAAGATTAAATGTAGTAAAGTTTTGCATAACTAAAGACTGATACGTAATAATAGTTCCCATTTAACGAAGTATCTGTAATGCACTATATACTGTACTGATGTAAAGTAGAACTTGTGCTTTATTTAGCAGATGAAATGATGTATTTTAGTTTTTTTCCATATAAATAACTCGTTTACATTTAACCAAAGTATGAATATCTGATCATAGAAAGTTTTCTAGAACTATACAACCTCTATCAAATATGCACATTTTGTTGGTAGTTAGGTTAGATGAACATTGATTTGTTGAGAATACTGATAGCCTTGAATTATTACTATTTTTGGGTGATCCTGAGGTTATGTTAAAAATCGTACAACACTCATTAATGACCAATAGAAATAGTTATTTAAGCATCAAGGGAAGCTTTTACCAGTCAAGAACGAGTTTGCCAGCCCTCGCTCGCTCAGGCATGCTTATAATATTTTTCACTATGCCCAACAAAAATTTGAATAATTTTCCCTTAATAATTCCACGTTAATTGATAGAAAATTAATCTATTACAAACAAAGCAAATAGTCACCTAGTGTTGAGTTGCTTAGTAGCAATTGTTTTTCAGTTGTTTCTGTCAATATAAACAATCACTTGTACTCGCGGTTCTTTTCACTTACTTCCCTTGGGGAGTAGGTTTTACCTTACTTCCCTAATGTCATGACAACCAGTAAACAAACAGTAAAATCAACTTACCTGCAATGGATATGTCAAAGTAAGTGTAACTTACTAGATGGACATGGAGAAAAATTAGTTCACGAGCCGTAACCAAGACAACAACAAAATTTCTCGGAAATTTTTTGTAGGTAAACCAACCTAACTGTGAGGGATTGTGTCGTTACGATTTTCTTACCGAATCTGTATTCTAGCATTAATTCTTTCTGGAAATTTTTTTGAGTGCGTTCCAACATTGTTGGAATGCACGAAAAATTATTTCCGGAAAGAATTAGTGCTCTTATGAGATTATATGTGAATATTTTTTTAGCTAATATAGTAAAGAATTTCATTAGTTATAAATCAAACGCCTTATATTTGCATTAACAACTACTGACAGCTACTGAAAAATGACATTTGGTCATTTGGTATTTCCCCACAATAGGAACAAATCTCTACATTTTCTTGTTTAATACAAACAGACCTTGGCTAAAATTAAACTTAAAAAACACAGTTCAAAATCTCAATCTATTAAATTGGTCGAATAGAAATGGTGGGTATTACAACTTCCTATAAGCCGCAGAGTGGCGCCATCCGTTTTAAGTAGGTATTTGGTTGTCTGGTCGCACAACTTTAGAGTTAATGGAAAGACTATAATATAACGATCAGCACAGACAATATTTGTACATTAAGAAATTCACGGCAAGAGTTGATTCCAAGACTTTTGCGACACCTTCTACTTTTTTTAAAATTATGTTATATATTTTGATTCCGCAAACATCTTATATCGTGTGATAAAAAAAAGGAATGAGAGCAGGCAGTGATATCGATGAGGATCAGGTATATTATTGCCTTGTTACAAGCATAATCACAATGCATGAGCATTAGCGAGGAGGCCACTGGTGCTATCTATCAGAAAGCACATGAATGTGTAGGTGATACACAGACTTGAATAATCCGATCAAGGTGTACAATAATTCTGTTTTTTTGTCGTGCGGACTTTTTAAAACTTGTTAAATCAGTTGTTTGATATTACAACTGATGATCAGTTTGAATTTGTAACAACCATAAGTTCTTAATGATCAGAATAAGATTATCTAACCCCAGCTAGATAGTGACAGAGTGAGGTTAATAAAGTTAAGAAGAAAAACAGGAACGGAAGATGTGATTGCTAAATGCAGAAAATTGAAGTGAAACTGGGCTGGGCATCTAAAGACAATCGTAGATGGAAAATAGACCAACTGAACAATGGAATGGAATTCGCAAGACGCACAATGGAATAAAGAGGTGAAGACTTTTGCCCAACAGTGGGATCTAATAGGCTTATAATAATAATAAACAATATGAGAAGGTTCAAGCTCCTTACCGCTACTTTTTTACAATGTTGTGATTGAGTGGTTTTTAGCATACCGTCTTTGGGACACCCGCTCCTTAAGACACATCGATTTAGTCTTTGTAATCTGTCAAAACGGTGCTTTTAGTGTGGTATGGACGTTTATTGTGTATGGTCATACCATATGTGCAACGACTTTGGCTAAAGAAAATTTGCAAGGGAGACAAAAATTAATTATTGCAAAGTCTAGATGAAGGAAATGGGTTTGATATCGAGTCACTGATTTATCAATACCTACCATAAGCAGAGCGTGCGAATGTGGCAGAAAGCGCCGATAATGTGACATTTCAGATTTAAAGGTGAAAAAAGATAGAGATTTGCATCCGCATCAGTCTTCTCCGAACTGAGTTCAAACTCACGTTCTGTAGCTCGGCAGTCGAGTATGTATTTCACTAGACCCTACCGGCAGCAAAGTTATGCTACCTCTAAACGAGAATACAAATTGAGAAATACATATAAAGAAACGTGACAAATCCCATACAAAAGCTTTTCAGTACTTTGCATTAATATTCCAACCAATGGGCTCAGAAATCATCCTGATAGGTTATGTCGTTCTCGGATACAATGTTTACATCAATTCGGCGGAACGCCTTCACAAAAGTTATGAAGTTTCACGAAACCTTTCATAAATTTTGGTTTCGTCGTAATTGAATGAGTGGTTGCTGCAAAAAGTGCAAATTAGTAAGAATGGTCGAGCCCGAAAGTAATATTTCAGCAGATTGTGGCGAACTATAACCCTAGTTATATGTGTGTTTACAGTTTCTAACTAACGTTGCAAATGACAATAGACAAAGTGATAGAAAATTGGTTTTTATTTTCTATTTTAATAGTTGGTAAAGTAACGGCGGCGTATCAGCAATAAATTACTTCTCCAATTCTGCAACCTTAAGGTTAATATTACCTACCTACCTTTATTCTACAATTTAATAAATTGGATGGGAACTATATGTGAATTGATGTAAATTGATGATTCATAAATTATCTAATAATAATTTCTTATATTACGTCCCTATCATAATACACTAGTTCAGAAGCTAACTACCTTAACTATCTGTTATTTCAATTTAATATGTAGGTAGGTGGTCTTTCAATGGTTTCTATCTTTACTGGCTTGAATCTTCATATTTCTAAGGATTTTTTTAATACAAACTGTAATTATTATTATAAGTAATAGTATTTAGGTTTATATAATTTTCTGCTACATGTTAATTTTTGTTTCAGTTATCTTTCTCACCAACTACACCAGCATGGAGCCATGTAAAGCTGCTGGGGTTATTAGGGTGTATTTTTGCCCTATCACTATTTATGTTTCTCGTATGTATTTTTGTTGGATTCTTCCAAGGACTGAATACATTTGCTTTTATGTCAGCAGAAGTAAGTATTAATAATAAGCAATATTAATTACAAATTTGACTATTTTTATAGTTTGATTAATTTTTCTTATTGTCAGCTATCATATTAGGTACGAGGAAAGCAAAAATCAGTGAAACATTTAAAAGACAAAGAATCATTTTTTAATTACACACTTCACGCTAAATCAAAGTATATGCTCATCAATCTTCACAAAGTGATACTTTCATGGCCTAGCCTAGACCATGTGAAAGTTAAATAAGTGCAATAAAGTGTACTTTCATATAGAGTTTACTCGTTTTCACTAGGCTACATCATGTTGAGATCTGATGTACCTCTGTTGTTTTTTAGCTTTTATGAAATGTTTACAAAGCCATTAAGTATTGTTAGGTAAAGTCATTTTATAGCTATGTTTTGGTGTTAATTACTGTTATACCAATTCAAGCTTATGTAGTTAAACACAAGCAGGCCATATTTGCTAAACAAAAACGAAACATTATTGAACGTTGAACTGATTTAGTTAATAACTAATATATTCATTTATTTTTCTGCACAATGACATGCTTAAAATTTATAGAAGTTTAAAATTTGTTTGTCGTGTTTAAAATATGTTAACTTGCCAACAGACAAGATCATTTTACGTACGTGAACCACCTGTATGACACCCTTATTTGGGTACTAAAAATATATTATCATAAATAGATGAAAGTGAAACCAAAATTGGTAATGGTAATTACTTTATTAAATTTTAGATGTTAAAACACAAAATAAGGTAGGACTAACAAAAGTCACTGTGTCGCCTACCAAGCGCAAACGTAGAAACCATTTATGCCACTGATTACCTATACATAGAAGGTGTTTCAGGAGGAAAGGGAAATATTTAAGGGGGCAATAGTTTGGGTCATCACAAGTAAAAAAGTTCATATGAACATGTATCCAATTCTCAACGATTAATAAGATATTCAAGTTGCTAAGTTGATCATTAAATGATTTGCCAACACTTTTAGAGGATGTTCCATTGAATATTCGGTATCATATGCTTTAACAACACGACGGAGCTCCACCGCACTGTGCTCGTGACGTGTCAGAATTCCTGAATCAAACATTCCCAAATCGATGGATCGGCCGTGGTGGTCCGATTCATTGGCCAGCAAGGCGAGGTGTACAAGATAAAAGTGGATACACGGGAAGCATTGATGGATCGAATCTTCGTAGTTATCAAAATTAGCAGTTTGTGTAGCATTTTTCAAACAGATTTTAATCCGTAACTATGCAAAATTAAATACATGTTTATAGGAACTTTTTTACTTGTGATGACCGAAACTATTGCCTTTCCTCCTGAAACGCCCTGTATACCAGCCCACACCAGGTTGTAATTAATATTAAGTAAAATAGCAAAGCTACTTTGAAAAATTGAAAGTCAGGGTCACTAGAGACCCTGTTTTGACTGTAAAAAATAAAATATATTCTAATTACACTGGTTTTTCCTACATCTTTAGCTATAAAAGTGTGTTTTTAAAAACGGGTACATAAATATAAGCAAACAAAAAAATAAAAAATATTTTTAGCTCTTTTAGTTTTCAGTAATTTGTTAATACACATTTTAATTTTAGGTTATCCTGTTGAGTATCCGCACTCTACACGTAATCTTACGGTATGCTCTTCATTTGTATGACATGTGCCGAGAAGGTGGTGGATCAGTAATCAGAGATACCACCAGCGTACTAGAGAAGCGAGGCCCAGTTGTGTACTATATAGAATTAGGATTTGAACTTACCGCTCTTATTATTGATTTTGTCCATCACATGCACATGCTGCTGTGGAGCAACATTTTTCTCTCCATGGCGAGCCTTGTCATATGCATGCAACTTCGATATCTGTTTCATGAAATACAGAGGCGCTGCAAAAAGCATAGGAATTATTTGTGGGTTCTAAATCACATGGAGCAAAAGTAAGTACAATTGTTAGTTTTAGATTATTTTATTTTTGAACGAAACTAAAACTAAATTAGAAATCCAAAAATAAGTCTTTCATAAAATTAGTTTTCTTCAAAAACAGCATGCAGCAAATTAATAGCATTATTTACTAAATCGTCTGAAAAAATGTTTTATTCAAATACCTTTCAAAATATTACTTATGTGTTTCAAAAAGAAAGAGATTTATAATTATGAATCTCAGATAGTTAGGAAGCGTACCACAGACGAGTTCCCTAAGTGAACACAACTTAATGTGACAAAATTTGTATTGAGCTTTAATAAGGTACTGGTATTTTGTGCATCTAAATTTTGCCCATTATCAAACACACACACACACACACAATTTTTTCTTTGTCAAGTTAGAGCTATAGCAGTTGAAGAATATACCTCACTTATGTAAAAGAAGAGTTATTTAGAAGCTTTATTTTATACAGTGTGATTAATACATGAGAGGATATAAGCAGCGTACATAAATCAAACAAGTAGAGACACTCACTGTCGGTTCCTTTGATGTCAAATTTCCGATTTGGATGACCTTGAACGGCTCCTAGGGGGGTACTTTCCGATAGTACTAACAGATGGCGCCACTACATGATCACATCATGATTAGTAGCAGAGCCAGTAACTGGCTCTGATTGGTAGAACTGTGTAGAGTCCCTGTATATAGGTTACTAAGAGTTGGGCAAACAACAAGATACATTTTGATTGGTTTGGATCACTTTTTGCAAGGCATGTGTGATAAACGTGCCGTTTTTACATATTTTGTAACATGTTACGACCGATAGTTGCACACATTCAAATCTAAATCTTAACTAAATTGGAATTATATTCCTAATAGTCGGTTCTAGAGATCCTAAGAATGATCAATACTCTGAAAACTCTCCCATCAAAGGCAAGTTAGCAAGGTTGGTTTTCATAACCCCTTTGTTCGACATATGTCAAATATCTAATTTGGATCAAAAATGTATGTCAAATCAGGCTCTTTGCCCAACTCTTAGGGCCGGTTGCAGAAAGCAATGTTAAGTCTGGTGTTAGCTAACGCGACGTCAAAGTGAACAAAAACGAATCAAATCTCAAATGCTTATGGTAACTAATACATTAGTAAACAAAATTTGATGCGATTTTGTTCACTTTGATGCGACGTTAGCTAACACCAGACTTAACATTGCTTTCTGCTACCGGCCCTTAGTAACCTATATACAGGGACTCTAGAACTGTGTGCTGCCATCTGATAGTCAAGCTTAGAAATACCCCCCGAGTTACTGTCCCGGCACTCTAGACAGCTTTCAACATTTGGCATGAGTGTCTCTACTTGTTTGATGTATGTACGCTAATATAAGGCTGCCTGTTGAACGCTAGGCAACCCAATGTACTTACCACTTGTCTATGTTGCAGCTATTAGAAATTGCTTACACTTTATTCATGATTTTCACATATAAATTCAAAGGTTAAGTCAAATTTGCACATTGTATATTTAGAAAATAATGGTATTTAAGCAAACAGGTATTAATATAAATAAAGTGCCTATCAGATATTTCAGCCTAATATTAAATTAGATACTGCAGCAACAAATATTTGTAAAATGGCAGGCCTGTGTTATACCTTGAATCACCCCAAACTTCAGCCAAGTTACGAAGGCGAGTCAAGTAAACCAACACTGAAAATCACGTGATAGAAAGGCGTTTTGTGGTTGGCCGTTTCGAAGACAAAGTCGAAGGCTGCGTATGCGAGCTTTTACACTAGAGGAGGAATGAGCGTTGTTTTGTTGTGCGGTAATTTCTTTTACAGGAACATACAACGGACGTTTACGTAAAATGCGCACCGTGTGAAACTGATTTAAGCTGCACTGAGAACTGTCAGAATCTTTGTTTGCACGGCTCGCCTTCGTAACATGGCTCAAGTTTATGTAGTTATTCCAAATGTTGTTTATAATAATACATAAAGGCTAATAACAATGTAAAATGTAAATTTATTCTCCTTAGCATAGAATTTTGGCTTAGACCGCGTAGTACTGCTAGTACTGCTACTACGCGGTCTAAGCCGAAATTCTATGCTAAGGAGAATAATTCGAGTAACCGCCAAAGCCTCAAACAGTACAAATGTAAATTATATATGATTGTTATTTTACAACTTATTTGATTAACATATCAAATACTTGAGAAAGAACATTTTCTTAAAGAGCTCTTATTATTATAAACTACCACAAGAAAAACTGGAAGCTGTGAAAACCATGTAAATAAATACACTATAAACTTGTTACACGCTCTTTTAAAGGCTTAAATGTTAATGTAATTTAATTTTGTTTATTCTCTTTTGCTATTGTACGGTATATATCGTGATTTAAATAAATAATTTATAAAATTTTCCAATTTACAGTTATCCAATGGCATCGGCGGAAGAATTAGCAGAAAATTCAGACAACTGTGCTATTTGTTGGGAAAAAATGGAATCGGCTAGAAAACTACCATGCACACACTTATTCCATACGTAAGTATTTAATTTGCATATTTACCTGTTGTTAATAATCAACCACTGCTGTGTTTTTACTATTATACTAATATTGTTGCAGAATGTGTCTGCAATCGTGGCTGGAACAAGATAAATCTTGCCCAACATGTCGGTTAGCGCTCAATATAGAAAATCCCTCAGATAACCGTCCGGATCCCCCAGAAATACAGCATAACGCTCCTCCTCCTGTTCGCAGGCCGCTCAATCACTTCTTCCATTTTGATGGTTGGTTCCATAATATTTACATTGTTATAACTTGTGTTGCTGAAATCCAATTAAAAAGCTTATCGATATGTACTTTATTGCTAGGCTCAAGATATGTGTCCTGGTTGCCAAGTTTTTCTGTAGAAGTCAGTCAATTACCAAGATTAGGTCGTGCACCTGCAAGTAACTCGATGCAATGGCCAGGCAGGTAGGTTGTAATATTTTTTTATAAAATTACAACGTATGCTTGGTTAAGAGTAATTTTTGGAAATAAAACAAATTATCAAACAAAATATCGTCGAGAAATTTATTTAAAATTTGAATGTTTTCCCTGTTTAAAATAAATTCTCTTCATGCTGAATCATTTTTATATATTACAGGTACAACAACTGTTTCCCCATTATTCACTTCCTATCATAATAGAAGATCTGCGAGTGACGAGGTCAGTGGAATTAACTATTGAAAATATTCTCGATGGTCGGTTAAATTCGCCTGTATTTCGGGAATCTGAAGCTATTACCTCGCCCTCTAGCAGTGTACCTTCAACTCTTTTACAAACTAACAGTCCAGCGGACAGTTCTACTTCTCACAGTTGGGACGACTTAAATGTGGAAAACGTTGAAACGTAAGTAAACCCACAACGGATGATTTTTAAGAGTCCATTGTAATAGCCCATTTATTATTATGTGATGACAGTAATCGTAGGGGGTAGGTTTTCAAATCTCCTACGGAACGTGAACGAATATTGTATAAGCGGAAAGAACAAATGATTCAATCAGCACGCAAAAGGTACGTAGACAGAACGAAAACAAGAATAGAATCGTAGAAGGAAAGAAATCTCTAAGCTCAAGCGAGCTTGGCTGCATGATAGTTTGCTGAAACGATCATCTATACGAAAAAATTATGTGAGAGAGCAGATAGCAATCTGCAATAGTTTTTCACTGTTAATTAAAATGTATTTTCATACAATAATATACAGTTTTATTTTTAAGATAATTATGAGCTACTTACTTAACGTAGTCATACTTTTTATTGATTTTAGCTTTTAAGCGGGCACGTAAATAGGCCCAAAATAATTTACTACCCATGTTTATTTATTATCCCCATGAATATAACCAAAAAATTTTAAGCTAGATTTTAGTCTTAATAATTATAAAAAATTTATGTATATTAGTTATTTTCTATTGTCCTTAATATTTTTATTTGTACATTATTGGATCTCCTGTTATTTTATTGTATTATCAACAGGTGATGATAAATTATTTATTGAAATTATGCTGCTAGCTTTTAATTTATGACTTTAATTGTACATTTAATGAGCGACGAAGATGTTTTTATCAATGAAATTATTGCCATTCTTATGCATCTTATATGGGGATGTTCATCAAAAGCGGATGTCAAAGTATAAAATATTTAAACTTACGATGTAAATTAATATATGAACTTTATTTAACTAATTATTCATAAACGTTGCAATAAATTATAATTATTTGACATTATAATCAGTAATACAGATAATTATACTAAATCAGCAAACCTTCAGTTGAAATGATGAATTACATATTTACAAATTTAACAGAGCTGACAGATAGCATACCCACCATCTTTGGTGGTCATAGAGTACGTTTATCTCGGAGCTTCTACGGATGGAAACTTCACCCGATCGTGACAAATCAGTCCATGTTACAAGCTATAGCTTTTATCATACTGTAGTTTAACGGACTCTCCAATCCATAAGCAAGTCTGTTATAGTTGAACAAAGACATTAATTGATTAACTAACTTCACTTTGCTTTATCGTACATCAAACACGTACATAACCTTACTTTTCGCATGTAATTTTTAATGAAACTCGGGTACAACGTACCTATAACGCACGCAAAAATAGACATTGGTAAACTGGCAAGTATACAGTTTGTTATGATGGTTAGTTTATTTAATGGTTTGGCAGGAACGGAAAACTGAACTTAACTGCACACCAAAACAGTCTGTCGATCGCTTTTCTGTCGTCAAAATGCAGCGCTGCATTTACTTCACTCAATTCGAGCCGACAAAGCTATAGGATTGGATTTACATGACGCATCTGATCAAAATTTTAAACTAGATTGTTTACCTCGTAACATTCGATGGATACGAGCGGATCGAGTTTCCATCCGATAGAAGCCCCGAGACTTTCAAACTCTGTCAAGAAAAGGAACAAATGTAATAGGTACTGAAAACTATTGAGGATATTGTTGCCAAAATGTAATATATGAAATTGAATTCTCATGCCATGTTTAGGTGCATTATGGCCACTTGATAAGTATTGGTCTTTCAGTGCTGTTGCCAGATCTAAAGTGTCTATATTGAATTATTGTAGTGCTACTGGCTTATATCATTCTACCATAGTGGCTGTGCAATCATTGTAATAGGCCATATGCGATTAACATTACATGTACTTGTTTCACACAACAGATGTCCTGAACTAAATTAATCCGCTTTAACATTAAACTTCATTTTTCCTAAAAAAAATATATCCCTAACAAAGCTTTGATTCACGTCTGTTGGGTTGCAGCCAAGGTCATACAGAAATTTTGCCAGAAAAATGAAACGGTACACAAGGATGTGATAATAGCACAGCCTTCTCGATTAATGCGAGACTGACGTCTCTATGCGGCCCGCCGCATTTTTAGTTCAAGGCGTTTTTTATAGTTTGTAGAGGCGCTACAGTACGTTGCGCTTGTTGTGTATTTACGTAGTTTGTCTTTTTTTATTTTAAAGCATACGTGCATGGCCTCCTGGATTAATATTAATCCAGGAGGTCGTGCCTATACGTGACAGATAATTTATCAAAACCCAAGAGATGGCGCCAAAGTACGTTGGTCTCGGAATCACAAAAATTATACAATTGTGGCGGGCCGCGTAGAGACGTCATCGTGAATTAATCCAGGAGGCTGTGGATAATAGTGATGTATTGCTATAATTTAGGGAAAATTTAAAGTTTGTAAATGCAAAATTGTCCATCAGCGTCGTTCAATGAGTTTATGTAATTTAAAAAATAGATATGTTGACCTGTTATCAACAGGAAACGGCAAGACAGACGTTACAATTCAGAATAGATATCAATAGTGTGATCAAAATTAACAATACCACCCAAAAAGATACACTGCAATTGGCTACATCAACTACTTAATC
>CALNHX010007096.1:0-78674 GCA_940337035.1 Agriotes lineatus | reverse complement strand
ATTTAAAACCAATGCAAAAACCCTAAAGAGAACTAAAAATATGTATTGCACCTAACATAATTTACGTGATATGTTGCAATCATAATAGTTGACATAAAAAGAAAAAAATGAAAATTTACTACAATAACTGATTTCTCGCAAATATATTTCTTGCAGCTGTCTTCAAAGACATTACTTTTAATACTAAAAGCTGTCATTGGAATTGACGTTTCCCTTATTGGTATGAGTACAGAAGGTATTATGTTGCTAGGCAACACTTTTAATTCGTAGGTTTGAAAGTACTTTTACGTACAAGGATCAACATTTTCAGCGTTAAGGCGAGTATACAAAAAAAACATTACTTTTATTAGAATAATAAGTTCAACTACACAAGTACATAATAAATAGGTTTAAAAATAAAACTTAATCAACATTTTCAGTGTTAAGTCGAGTATACAAAACCAAACATTAGGTACTTTTCTAAAAATAGGTTCATCTACACATCTACACAATACATTTTTGGTTTAATAATAAAACGTAATTAACATTTTCAGCGTTAGCCGAGTATAAAAAACAAACCATTACTTTTATTAGAATAATAAGTTCATCTACACATCTAAACATTAAAATGATGAAATAATATGTAATCAACATTTTCAGCGTTAAGTCGAATTCTGTGCTCTTCTCAAATTCGCCCAGCTGTAGAAAATACTCTTTCGCTTGTAGCGGAACTTGCCGGTATGTTTAAAATTTCTCAAGTTTTTTTAACAGTGGCGTATTTACACTGTTTTCCCAAAATCCTAAAATGTCATCTACATTTCCGAATTTTAATTTAACATACTAATTTAGTTCTGTTTCGACATCATCTTAATTACATGTGTCATCGTCAGAGCTATCTCTAAGTGTAGAAAGATACAAATCTGATGCTGATGTAACAGTTTTGAGTCGTTTGCTATGTATTTCATCATTATCATCTATAGTTTTATTTGCATTATAATCTTCTCTTTTATGTGAAGGTATGAACTTTAAGGATTTATAATTAGGGTCCAAAAATAAAGCCACATAATGTAACTTGTTTGGCACAATTTGTGATTTAATAAATTTAAAAGTTGCTGCACTCTGCAGTTTTTTATTCGTTGCTAAATATTTAACGTGAAATTAACGTGAAACGTGAATCACGCCTTGAAAATTTTCACTCACGTTCACTCACGTTCACGTCACGATTTTCAAATATTAGTCACGTTCACGACGTGACACGCTGTGACACGACTGTTTTCACGTCACGCGCCCATCCCTACCGCTATGCCAAAGGAATGAATGTCCGGGAGAATTGACGCCTCGCGACCTTTTCGTTCCTCGGAACAAATCCGGTTTCAAAACTTAGATTCGATCCAAATCGATCCTGGCCCGGATTCGTTCCTTTGTACCGAATTCGACTGGATCGACACATCGCTAGTACAAATCAATTCTCCAATCAATCTGGGCTTACAGCTGTGGGACATGGCATGTAATTCAAGCCTGAAAATATTACAAAGATTTCAAAACAAAGTACCTACTCCACACGGCTCCGTGAATTGTAAACGATTGCGACATTTATCTCACAATTCAATAAGCCTTTGTACTACGCAGCATTACCAACGCACAGTACTACGTTAAAAACTTAGTAATACAAAGAAAAAGTTAATGTATCTGTTCGATATTTTTGGTGAAGTGCCCATACAATTGAGATTCTGTAATTAGGCAACACACAGTGCAGGTGCAAGGTGACTTAGTTAATAATAACATGTTGTATGATATTCTGGAGGTTCAATCACCACATTTGGCAACTGGCGGGCGGCCCACCCAGTCGCTTGAAAAACTGGATACCGAAAGCATAGTTATCGAAGAAGGGAAAGTAAGGCAGTCGTCGAAGGCGTGATACTAACCACATCACCCAGTATGCCGTTTATTATTTTATTTAGCGTATGGCTACATACACAGATAAGTATAACAGATATAAATTTCAATAATAATAAAATATATAAAATTGCATGTATAGATGATATAATAGTTATGTAGTTTTACAGAAAACATAGCATACTAAAGGTAATTATAGTGTAAAGTTGAACGTCCAGGTTGTTTATCCAGTCTATAGCGCCTGGTGTAGCATTGAGAATATCCTCTCTAGTGCTAGTGTTGGCTCTTCGTGTGCCGTTAACGGTATGCCAGGTTGACTGGGTTTCGGAAAGAGATATTTCGGCGATCCTGACTCGCCGTGTTTCAGGTCATACTCCTACGTGTAGAATGAGGCGCTTTGAACTTTACTTTTATGGTATTCTGAATTGTAGACACCTGTTTACTAAACTCTGTCTCCAGGTATAAAGCACAGCAGCAACGTCATTTGAATTTAATAATTTTTTATTGAAATTTATGATTCAGAATACTATAATATACTATGTATACTGCTTGGTTATCACCAAAACTTTACCTGCTCCCACAGATAACAAGTTCGCTATCGTGAGCTTGTTAGATACCGTACTTGCACGCAAAGTTCTTAGTAACGGTCTTGCAATGTAATACAACACGCAATGAACATATTTTTTTGATTCCATAAAAAACTATTTTTAAATTAATTTAACTATAAATGTTAATAATAACATAATAAAACGCTATCTAAGTGAGTAATGAATTTAATGACTGATAACAGAAATATTCCTTTTTCCATTTTGTTGTGACTTCAGCTTTGACTGGTCCTCAAGGTCGGTGGCCCGCCTCCCAGTGTAGGGAAACCGCAGCTTTTTTTTTTTTTTTAATTGAAGCTTCTACTGGTTAGGCACACTAGGGCTGTTCACAGTATTGTTAATAATGTTATATTAACTCGCGAAATTTACTTTCCACAATGATTTTAAATTACGCGTTATCAGTTTATGTCCTATGCTTCTAGTCACTGTCCGAGAGCAGGATATCTTGCGGTAGCCTTAGCTTAAGCCTGGTGGATGTGGATTTTGAACTAGGTTGTAATGGGCTGTAGCTGGGCAGTGGTTCAGGTTGGCAAAGAATTTTTTGGCTGAGGTTTTAATGAATTCTTCTATTGTTGAAACTGCTAACTCGAGGTGAAGTTGTGAGTTTCGAATGCACCATTCTGCATTCTTCGCTATTCTCAACACTTTATTCTGAAGAGTTTGGATTTTTTTGATGTTTATTTTACTTGTAGTACCCCATACGATACAAGCATACATTATAATAGGTCGTATTATTGCCAGGTATAAAATTTTAGAACACTCAATTTTGAGATGAGATTTTTTATTTAGAATGGGGTATAATATAGCAATCCTTGCATAGCACTCTTGTAGTTTATTATTAATGTGTATGCTCCAAGTTAGACGTCTATCCAAATATAGCCCGAGGTACTTGATTGCCCGATCCGATGGGTTCCAAGGTATTGGTAGATCATTGATAATAATCGAATCCGGGTCAATTGGTCTACGAAGGGTGAATATCTTAGTTGTGCACTTGGAAGAATTGATTTTGATATTCCATCGATTAAACCAAAGCAAAAGGGCATTTAAAGAGTTTTGTAGCATTTCAGCGGCCGTTGTTATATTAGAGTGCTGTGTGAGTATCGCGGTATCATCCGCGTACATGGCAGTTGAACTTATCTCTGAGGTAGGTATAACATGAATAAGTTAAATAGTACAGGTCCTAGAACAGATCCTTGCGGTACTCCAGCGGCGGTGTGCTTTATTTCTGACAGTATGGCATTAATTTTGACACGGAAAGTTCGATTTGTGACGAATGACTGTACTATCTTGATAAAATAACTTGGGAAATCTAAGGTAATCATTTTAAAAATTAAACCTTTCAGCCACACTCTGTCAAAGGCTTGAGCTACGTCTAAGAACGCAGCTACGGTGTGCTTTTTCTGTTCGTAACCTTTGACAATAATTTCAGTAATTCTTAGTAATTGATCCGTCGTCGAATACATAGATCTGAATCCAAATTGAAAATGAGGGAGGATTTGTTTCTCTTCGATATATTTGTTTAATCTGACAAGAATGATTTTTTCTAGAAGTTTCGAGAGAGTACATAATAGGTTTATTGGCCTATAACTGCTGGGATCATTTTTGTTCTTACCAGGTTTGAGAAATATTATAACCTCAGCATTCTTCCAGGTTGTTGGAAAATAACCGATGCTGATACAGATGTTATATATACTTGCAAGATAGCTCAGGGCTTTTGGTGTGAGATGTTTCAGGAGGATGTTCGGAATGTGATCGTGACCAGGCGCTTTTTTGTTGGGCAGACCATGTATGACTTCTTTGATTTCTGATGGTGTGGTAGTAGTAGCTTCATTATTATTTATTAGAAGAATATGTCCATCGACAAAAGATTCAATTTCATTTGTGTGTTCGATATTATCAGCTGAGATGTTGGTGGTAAAGACGTTTTGTAGGTGTTCTGCCATTAATTGGAATTTTTCTGAATCTGTGCAATACTCTTCGTCATTATATTTCATTGGTAGTATTATGTTTGGTTTGCGGATAATCTGCTTAGTCACCTTCCATAAAGAACAGTCTCTCGTATCGACTGTTGAAATATAGCCGTTGTATTTAGAGATGCGGTAATTATCTAATTCCCATCTAACTTGGTGAATAAGTTTGTTCAATTCAATTTTGTAGGCTGGGTTGTGTGTGCGTTGATATAGTCTCCTCTAGGTATTCTTTTTCCTGATTAGATCTAAGATGTATTTTGGTGGCCTGTGTTGCTTTTGTCGATGGTTTTCTTTATTTCTCTGAGAAGATAACTGTGTAGCATGCACTATGGTGTCTGTTATGTGTTTAATAGCGGTGTCCACTGTTTGGATAGTATATGGTAAATTTTGTGGTTTAATGTTTTTATCTATGTGATGCTCAAATTTGTCCCAGTCTATGATTCCATTGATTAGCTTTGCGGGTCGTGTTACATGTTCAGGTTGACTGTCTATAGTTACAATCACTGGCATATGATCGGAATCTAACTCTGTGAGTACCTGATGGCTAATTGTGTGAGTAAAGTTTTTGTGCAACCCTATGCTTAGTATATCTGGACTATGATCGGCTCTATACGGGAAGTGAGTGACTTCTGTAGGTGCTGTAATATAAATAGTGTGTTGAACAGTGATTTCGTGTAACTTCTTTCCTTTTGGATTATTTGCGCGGCATCCCCATAGCGTATTTTTACAATTCAAATCTCCTAAAAGCAGAGTTGGAAGGTTAGTGTTGAAATATGAGGCAATATCTTCAGATATTAGTTGTCGGTTTGGAGGTTGATACGCAGCAATAAGTCGAATTGGGTGATTATGTTGTAGCAATATTTCTACAGCAATTGCTTCTAAATTCGTTAGATTGTGTGTTGGTAGATTATGATGGCGTATGTTGTTTTTTAGCATGATTGCTACACCGCCCGATGCAATTGGAGCTATTCTATCATTCCGATATATGCGATAGCCTGGGACTGTAAACTTCTCATTAGGTAGTAAGTGTGTTTCACTTATAAAGGCTACATCAATGTTGTGTTGAATAAGGAAGTCGGCGACAAGCATGCGTTGGGCTTTAATACCACCAGAGTTCCAGTTGAGGAGAGTTAATTGATTAAGATGTTTTTTTTTATTTGCTGCCATATTGAAGTGAACTACTAATTATATGTGCGAAGCCGCAGCTGTGCTTGTAGATGACGCATACTTCGGAATACCTTTTCACTGGGCTCTATGCGGGACCAGCGTAAGTAAAAGAAGACAGAGAGACCTTTTTTGCACGTCCTCGAAGATTTGATCCCAACTGATTAGCGGAAAATTGCCCTCATAGCATTCGAGAATACCGGACATCAGTCGACGAAAAGAGTAGCACAAAACCACACAACTGGCCACTACAACGGCCAAAGACGCTCGAACAGGCCAATCACGCGCCCGAAGGTACGGGGCGGATACAAAGCCACGCTCTCGAAACCCGCTCGCAGCAACCGTCAGCAGCAAACTCTCAACACTGACTGCCCAGTGTTGGTATATGCTGTGGACTGCAGCTCCCTCTACCTTATTAAATAATTCCCACTGTAGGTGTCAAAATCCCTCCCGCTTATTGGTGATAAATTTGAAGATTGTTAATAAATTCTACAATAAAATATCAGTTAACTGAACATAACTTTTATTACAAAAGAACAAAAACAAATTACCCGTAAAATAACTATAGAAAATAAACATATACACTGTACTGTAAGTACATGAATATAAAAATACTTACACGTATTGTATTCTAATAAGAATTACTTCTCAGACTTAAAGCTACAAAAATAAGTAAATATTTTATTCAATAATTATTAAAATGCTCTATATTGTGATTTACCGCTTTTTAATGTTATATTCTACTGTTGGACGATAAAAGACTTGGCAACACTGTTTTGACTGTTTGTAAGAAACAGTTGACGAGGCGGTCATCCAGGTGACTGGTCATCGAGTTGTGTCTACTGCCACACTTTGCATAATTCATAAAAACTACGTTTTCAAATCTCTTTAGATTAACTCTTCTTGTTAAAATTTTTTGGGATAAAAACCTAAATTTTTAGTTTTTTAGATTACAGTAGTTATTTAATACATTTTTAGAGTTAGTATGTAAAATATAGGAAAATTCCCTCCAAAAGCAGAATTATTTAAAAAAAATCCCCTTTTCCCACATTCCTTAAAAATTCCCACGAAAAAGGGAATATCCCTCCCATATACCAACACTGTGACTGCTTCAACAAAGCCGATCGGCAAGCGCGGTCACAACGCAGACAGACGAAACATTCAAAACGCTCTCTGTCCCTCTCGCAGGCCTGCGTCTTGAATTTACTACATAAAGCACGCCAAAGCAAAGCTCGCGACGGCGACAGAAGCGATAACAGTCCATGTGCGAGCGAGACGACCCAAGGTCAGAGCAGCTGGTCGACGATTTGAATAAAACTTGCTACTCACTTAAATTTAACGGAAAAATATTAGAGAAAGCTATATACAAGCGGGGTCGTAACCTTGAAATATCGGTAAATAACTCGTACATACATTAGACTTGAAAATGTCCTGACAAATTGCCCTTAGTGAGTATTTCATTACAGCAATATAAATAGCACACAATAGTAAATTCGAAATTAGTATGAGGTGTTGTATAAAAAATATTATAAACTCATCTGTCAACTCAAAGTAGATCAAAATAAGAGCTTCCATTTTTTACAATTATTGTCTAAATTTTTAATAATTTTGGTTTAGAAAATATGCGTTTACAAGATACCTGTACATGAGGAATTATGAGAAGAAACTTAGACTCAGATGCCAAATTCGCTCAATTGTCGAAATGGAATGCTCAGTCCGGAAACTGCGTAAACTTAAATTCGCACAATTACCAAATTAATTTGGTCAATCGTTGCATTCGTCAAATTCATTTCGGAAGTTGAGCGAATTCGACATCTGAGTCTGGAATATAGATTAAAAGGTTGTTTAAATTCAGTAGAATATAAATCACAACTCTATAAAACCACAAATACTGTTATAGCTCCACGTTGCGGCGCCATATCCTTTATCTAATAGACGTGTCTGTCTGGGACGCAGTTTTGTCTGTCTGGGACGCCGTTTTGTCTGTCCGGGACGCTGTTTCAGCAGCCAAACCGTAAGAGATACAGAAAAAATATATGAAAGTTATATGTTTGGAATGGTCATGTCAGGTCAGGAACCGAATTTCAGTCACGCGATACTTTCGGTTTTCGAGAAATCACAAAAAAGGCGTTTTTCAAATAGAACGCGTATTAAATAAAAACTGTTTCAGCAGCCAAATGGAGCTGCGACCCTCTGCGCCTTCAAACCTCGATCGGTTAGGCAACCACTTTGACACCTTCCAGGTCTGGGTACAGTCTTTATTTAATACGCGTTCTATTTGAAAAACGGTCTTTTTTGTTTTTTTAAATGAGACATTTGTCTCACTGGACTGCTAGTATGGTATAATTGATTATGTTGCAATGGTATGTATGTATGTAAATGGTTTTATGTTATAACAATATTTATTATGCTTTAGCAATTATGTTTGACTTTCCTTTTTATTTAGTTTATTTATAACTAATTCTCTTTTAATAAATGAATTTATGTAATTAATATGCCCTTTTTGTTAAATTATTAATTATCAATGTTATAAATATTATTAGCTCCAGTAGAAAACTAGTACTCTTAATTAAACAGGTTGGGATCTCATATTACAATGACTAATTGTTATTTTTGAAAATTCATTTTTGTTTAATGAAACCTTACTTCACAATCAAATAACAACTTTATACCTGGCAATGTCATTTAAAATTGTGAATGTGGAAATTAATCATAAATACACATTTGTTACCATATGTCATTCAATAAACGGTACAAACGGTAAGTAATTTCTTTTTAATTATTCTTCTTTTAGTTCTTTATGTGAATACCTATAACTGTCACTTATACAAGGAACACAATCCAGCCCCTCCGGCCCTCCAAAAACAGCATTCCGGCTGCTCACAGCAGTTTCCTATACACCAAACCCAGTAGAAATTCAATCAGCTACCAGCAAACTGCATAAATCCTCCCGCCAAAACACAACAGGATTCCCGTTACTTCTACCTGGATACTCGACAAGACCCACCAGTAGCAACGGCAATACCTCTCTTCAAAATCAAACAAGCAGTCGTCAATTCAGAAACATTAGACTTGACAAGGTCCAAGCACTCGTCACTCCAATAAAATGCTCAATGAAGTACAATACTAGTAAATGAAAAACCTCCTATCCAATTCGCAAGAGGTTCATTCAATCAGGAAACTCGATGTGGACCACTTCCAGAAAATAACCCGCCGATTATTCATATCACATAATGTAATCAATTAATATTAAACGAAGTACAGTATCCAATTCCAATAATTACTTTTGTAGCTAATTTCTATATGACTTCTAGTATTCCTACCATATCCATTCTTCTTCGCAAATTCACCATATCTTCTTGTTCTTAAAATTTATTTTTACTCCTTTTCAGTAATTTTATCTTATGTAAACTCTTCCATATACCAAATAGATATAAAAATCTTATTACAAAAGTGTTTATTTTTAAATCTTTGCCATTTACAAATTAGTTTTACGTTTTTCAAATCAAATTCTATATGTATGTCTAAAAGTAACGATATTTTCCACAGTAATATGCGTTGTGCTTATTTTTAATTTTTTTAACACTATAATTATTTCATTCCACTTATTTTAATATTGCCAGTGTAGCTCGGTGGTTAGAGCATTGGACTGCGGTGCGGAAGTCTGGAGTTCAAATCCCAGAATCGATGCCTGGCGGGCGGCCTACCCAGTCGCTTTAAATGATTGGGAACTTGCGTTCGAAAGAACAAGGGGTAATAATGCGGTTGTCTAATGCGTGATGCTCACCACATCACCACGTGTTATGAATTTGATACGCGATATCCGGGTGCGAGAGCAAGGATACGGAAGCTCTGACCTTCCGCCTTGCAGGCCAAGCTCCTTCATGGGGTGTGAGTGCCCCACCATTATTATTATTTTAATACCCGGTATCTTAAATGTCTTCTCCCATATAAGTATTTAATATTAATCTTCTTCCACTTTAATTCAAATAATATTTACATCATATTATAATAATACTCTCCTCCCTTTGAAAGGTGAGGCTAAAAATCTCGGAGTTGTGGTTGACTACATTTTAAAATTTAAAACTCACATTAAGAAAGTCATTGGCAAAGCTTATGCTAGTCTAAAAATTATTTATTCAAATAGATGGGTACATACTGAACTAAAAACTTAAAATAATGCTGTGTGATTCGTTGGTACTTTCATAATTTAACTACGGTGATACGTTATATATGCATTGTATTGATTTTGTTGATGGTCGTAAAATACAAGTTGTCCAAAACTGTTTAAGATTAATATGGGGTATTTCAAAGTACCAACATATCACACATACGTTAAAAGAAGCTGGTTGGTCGTCAATGCAGCAGCGAAGAGACTTTCACGCTGCAGTATTATACTATAAAATTTATTTAGTTAAGAAGCCCACATATCTATGTACCTTACTAAAATACATAGTCTTAACTTACGTTTCAGAGGTGTCTTAACTACGCCTTTACACTCTACAACCATCTTTCAGCGAAGTTTTTCATACAATATTTCCATGCTCTTTTATATAAAAGAAGGCTGTTAGAACAAGGTACGTAAAATTTCAATTATATTTTCTATAATACTTGTATTGTCTGCAAGCTGATATTATTAAGTTTATTTGGTATGCCATTTTATTGCATACGTTTTAAATATACGATTAAATTTAATTTTTACCATGTTTTACTCATACTTAACGTATTTTGGTGTATATTTTATTTTATTGATTAGAACTACTAAATTTGTTAATTTTATCTTGTCTATTATAATTGTATTGTCTGGGAGCTGATAGTATGTAAGTTTATTCACAGCACAATTTTATTGTTTTGCATTCTAGTCCAGTGAAATTAGACAAAATAAAAGCAAAACTTCGGAAAAATTCCCGGAAAGCTGGATTTTGGTATGAGCCTTGGTATTGTGGTTCTAAACAAAATGTCAAAAGTCCTCATCGATCCGAGTGGCGCTAAAAATTTTAAGGGGGGGCAAAGGTCACCAAAAACGGTATTTTGTGAATATCTCGTTAACGGTCACTTTTACAGGAAAAATATTGATTATCAAATCTGTAGCCTATGAAATTTTTAACAATAAAGGTATCATGACTTTTATTCGTAAAAGTAACCGTTTTGGAGATAATTCGATTTACAGAGTTGAAAGGTGCACTCTTTTCCACACCACCTTCGAGGTAGAGTACAAGGTGCGTTTTTTTTTTCATGTGCAGTCCTCAGTAGGCATATTCTACGTTTATTTTTGTTTAAAAAATGTTTATTTTAAAAAAAAATTATGAACTTGTTCATTAATCAATTTTGGATTCAAAACAGGAGTTATTAATATTCATCTTCAGACTCTATTTCAATCGGTATGCTTTCCTCTTCATCATCATCTTCTTCTTCTTCTTCTTCTTCTTCTTCTGCTGTGTTCTCTATTTCCATAGATTCAGTCAGGAAACGTGATGGATCTACATCTTCAGTGGAGTCGCAAGTATCGACGTCATTTATATCGGGTGTTACATTTAAGCAAGACTGACGAGATAAAGTTTTTTTTCGGATTTTGTTCACAACGTTGTTTATAGTGACGCTCTCCAAAGCACCCTACATTTATCAGTCTACCCAACCCTCTACCTTAAAATAATTCCAGGTTTCTTAAAATTTCTTAAATAATTTGTTATAAACGTTTGAAGAAAAAATACTATATGTTATTCGGAACAAAAGTATCTTTATGTGGCTCGGCTGTAATTATCTGCCTCGCAAGCTCGGCAGATAAACAATCCAGCCACGCCAAATAAAGTATAATTTTTGCTCCTAATAACATAATATACTATTATGCTCCTACACGAATAGCAAGCTCATGTCCCTTGAGGTTTTATGACAACGGAGGGGAACTTTTCGGAGCACATTCCTTCTCTATCTAGACATTCTAGACTACAGTGTACTATATATGTGTTTCTTTCTATTTTTATGGGCTCTGAAACAAGGAAATTCTGGAATATTTCAAGTCGCAACTCCGATGAGATATACATGCCATTGAGGAGTGCATCTATTCGTTACAACTCTGTAAATCGAATTATCTCCAAAACGGTTACTTTTACGAATAAAAGTCATGATACCTTTATTGTTAGAAATTTCATAAGCTACAAATTTGATAATCAATATTTTTTCTGTAAAAGTCACCGTTAACGAGCTCTTCACGAAATACCGTTTTTGGTGACCTCTGCCCCCCCTTAAAATTTTTAGCGGCACTCGGATCGATGAGGACTTTTGACATTTTGTTTAGAACCACAATATCAAGGCTCATACCAAAATCCAGCTTTCCGGGAATTTTTCCGAAGAGCAATGTCTAATTTCTCTGGACTATTAGTAATACATGTACGCTGTAACTATGCTTTGTCTAATTAATATTGACTGTTTTTGTAATTAATATATTTTATTCTACTAATCGTTGCAAGTACTCGATCCCATTTCATAAGGGGAAGTGAAAGAACCGTATCTTCTAAAGATACTGAACTCTCCCCATTTTGTTCCGCAAATATTTACTTGTTATTTGTTATTAAGTTTGAATTAATTTTATAAGTTGGAACAAATAAAATTATTATTATTATTATTATTATAAACCCTTTCTGTTTCCTTCATTACATTGTTTAACTGGATTTGTATTTTAATCCATTATTTTCCAAATACATATGTTAATAATTCTGATTTTCTTTTTAAATGCATACGTTCATTTTTGTTATTTTATAATGAAATATTTTAATCATTTTAATAATATAACATCAAATCTTCATACTAAAACCATTACAATACATGCGATACACAACTATTGCATGTCACATTGCAAAAACAATGTCTACTCTGATAGCTATGGGCAAGGACTGGATTTGCCGAGAAAATTTCATCTTCAACGTTAATTACAAGACCTTCTTCACTTTATTGTCCTTGTTTATCTCAATCATAGTCTTCAGCTTTAGCTGCCTTATAAATGTCTTCAAAATCTTATTTTGATAACTGACGCCACAGTTTGACAAATGTCATTATCTTTTCTTTGAATGTTTCTTTTTGACGGGCTGGAAGAACTTCTCAAATTCGGTTGAAGAAGTCTATAGGCATAGTTTGACGAATTTCAGGAAATGTACGATTGACGTATTCTAGATCATCATAAAATGATCTATGATCCACAAATCTGCTTTATATACTGATATCACAGTATCAAATGTGGTCAAACAAAAATGGTGTTGACTGATAATTCATATTTTTTTAAAGAACTGACTATTGTAAGAATAGTTCCAGGGCTCGATCACTCAGGATCTACCGGGAAATGCCCTGTATATAACCTTATATGGAACAACAACACATTTTCAAAAATATGGCAAGAAGCTATTGTAGCGGCAATTCAAATGCCAGGAGAGAACCAAACCAATCTACTTAGCTATGGTCCTATCCCACTCATTTGTACATATGCAAAATCATAGAAAAATTATAAATCTTAGACTTTGCTGGTTCGTGGAAGCAAATAACCATCTTACTTAACATCAAAGTGAATTCCGACAAAGTTGCTCAACATATGACATTCTAATAAGTCTTGAAAGCGATATACGCAAGGCTTTCACCAACAAACTAGCACTCTGTTTTGACATAGAGAAGCTTTTAATATGGCAAGGAAATATTATATTATAAAAACCCTACAAGATTATAACCTAAACGAACACATTCTAAATTTCTGCCAAAATTTAATTGCAGCAAGACGTTTCAGAGTTAGGTACAATGGATTCTATTCTAACATTACAGCTCAACAAAATGGTGTTCCACACGGTTCTGTCCTTAACGTCACACTTTTGCTTGGTGCCATTAACGAATCCGTATCGAAAATAGACGCTTCCGTAAATATTTATCTATTTGCAGATTACCTAACCATATTGTACAAAGATAAAAATCTCAATACCACCCAAATACACCTACAGAAATCAATTGACAACTTAACAAATCGATCCAAACAAATAGGCTTCAAGTTTTCACTAGCAAAAACAAGAGCCATACACGTTTGAAAACAAGGCACCTTAATCCAAGAACCTAAACTGACATTACAGACCTATGAAATTAAGTAGTTTGAATAATAGGTATTTGACAAAAAACTTACTTGAGCATTACACTTTACGCATTCAGCATTAAAGAAAGACTGCAAGAAGAATAATATAAAAGCCCTTGCGCACAACAAATGAGATGTCGATACTCCTTCCTTGCTGCAAATGTATAGAACCCTAATGCACTCCCAAATATATTATAAGTCAATCATATATACGACAGCAAAATCTGTGCACTTAAAATCGTTGGACGTAATACACAACACAGCCGTACAATTAGCAACTGGAGCATTCACAACTAGCCTTGCACCAAAATTGTTATACCCATGGGACCACAATTATATGTACAGGGTGAGGCAGAGCAGATTAAGCAGTTTTGAGGGGTAATAAAAAAGTAATAGGTGTATATAAAGACCAAAGGTTTTTATTTCTTAATTGTACAGCATATACCATTTAAGAATTATGAAATTTTAAAGTTTTAAAAATAATGTCCTCAAGATGGCGGCCATTAGCAGCAACACACGTTGTAGACGATCTGAAGTTTTGTACAGCTCGTTCACACATTACGCGGGGTATAGCAATAACTTTTTCAATAATCCGCTCCCTTAGTTCTGGCAAGGTGTGAGGGCGATGTTTGAACACTTTCTCCTTCAGATATCCCCACAGAAAGAAATCACAAACGCTCAAATCTGTGTTGTGACCACATATCGGTTGTTTTCGAAATACGCGCGCACGGCAAAGCCACGATGTACACCGGTCCAAACCATGTTGGTTACTCAAATGGGGTGACTGACGGAACTGCATGAGAGCACACGCACCAGCCTACCCCCACCACTGCCCGAGTATTCAGCCTTCCAAACCGCTTAATTTGCTCTGCCGCACCCTGTATATAACAGCAATGAGATAACATGAACAAGAAGATAACACATATTACTTGAGTAAGAAAGAGATAAACATCGTAGCAAATATTCGAGTAGGCTTGACGCTCACTTTAATTATCACATATGTCAACTAATTGTGCCTACTAAAATAATTTTGTTGTATGGTCATCGCTTTCTTACTCAAGCATTTTATTTTGTTGTTCATGTTATCTTATTGCTGTTATATACGGATGGGGCCATAATTATATATAACAGTAATGAGATAACATGAATAACAAAATAGAATGCTTGAGTAAGAAAGAGATGGCCATACAAAAAAATATGTTAGTAGGCATGTTTAGTTGACAAATGTCATAATTAAATTAGCGTCAAGCCTTCTCAAATATTTGCTACTATGTTTATCTCTTTCTTACTCAAGCAATACGTGTTATATTCTTGTTCATGTTATCTCATTGCTGTTATATACCTAATTGTGGCCTCATCGGTATAATTATGGCCCCATCCGTACAATACAAATAAACCCTTACTAAGTAATAGAAGGCAAACGTTGAACTTAACCTCTCGTCAGTGATAGTAGCTAGTATTCAAACTCCAGTTCACAAATACGTATTTGCGAAATGCTCCCACCCTATCTATTGCAATTAGAGCTTACAATACCGGGATCCCGGCCAATTTTTGTCCGGTATTGAAAACCTGTATTGATGTCGAAAATACCGGTATTTCGGTATTAACATATTTCTATAAAAATTACATTTAGAAAAATATTTATTACAGTTAAAAATGTTCCTCTTGTAACAAAAATACAGAAGTTAGTAAAGATTTTCAAAAACTCAGCTTCAAAAATGACAAATTTTTACAAAAGTACGTCAAAGAACAATTTGTGACGAAATTCCTCTGAAATTAGATTGTTGCCCAACAAACATTGTAGTGTTGGCCAAATGTTGGCCTAATATACTGCTACCAGAAGTGGTGGCGCTGGCACGGTACCGGCAAATGTTACTGGGACTGGACGTATATGAGACTCTGGCCTTAATCGGGTACGGATGTGTCTGGATACTGATATCAACATTTGGCCAGCATAAGGTAATCATATTACCAGCACGATATTTTAGTGTGCCGGTATTGATCCATTACTGTTACTGTGCTTACCCTGTACTCCATGCTCATGCCTTTTTGTTACTGGGCCACATGTAGTAATTTAGCATAATATAGTAGCATAATAAATAATAAATTGCACTTTAATATTTCAATTATTGTATTACTTGTACCTAACCCAAATATCTTCCAAGGTACAGAAAATATCACATAAATAAAGCATTTATCCTAAATATAAATTAAATTAAAATAAATTTCTGCAAAAATTGTTAGGTGTTGCAACTGTAATAATAATCATATTTAAATAAAACATTTATCCTAATCCTGATTATAAATTAACTTAAAATAAACTTCTACAAAAATTGTTAGGTGTAGGAACTGTAATAATAATACTCAGTTTTGTTTGTTTTTCATTCTGTTGGTTCGTCCTCCTCTTCTATCGGCAGTGTTTCTGAACCAAGGTTTAATCATATTTTCAACTTCTTGTTGGGTTGTTTGTTTACACAATACATTTTTCTCACAACAACTAAAAAAATAAAATATTACTTTCAATTAAGTATGATCTTACCAACTATCAATTTAACAATATTATTTAATTCTGCAAAACGTAGTTTTTCTTTGGCTGCCCATCGGTATTGCAGTGCTAAATCATGGTTGATATTTCTTGATAGCACTCGACGAGTTGTGTCCGCCACATTTTTTCCACCAATCATTTGAAGAACACATACCTAAAAGTAATGGTTTTAATATGTACTCATATGTTAAATTAATAATAAACATATAAAAAATAGGTTCTACTGAAATTCATCAAACGTCTTTATTTTCGTGTGTTATGTTAGCTTTCATTATAAATAAGGCTTACTATTTTCCAAAAATAATCACTATCTTCCAACGACAAATTAAATGCTTCTAATTTTAATTTAAAAGTTTTCGGCATTTTAAAGCGATTCTCAATGAAAACGTATCAAAAATTAAAACCCCCACCAAACTACAGTCATACATAACCTACAATTACATATACCAAAACAAAAGTATTTCCTCAGTTGCTATAGTTGTCATTATAAAATTTTCTTCGTAAACTGTTAATTTATTAGTACTACACAATTCACATACATATTTTTGTTTATATTCATATTATCCAACAAGATTTTGATATTTATTAGAAGATAACATTCTTACCACAACCGCCACTTCGCTTTACACTCTGCGCGTAATCGCGTCCAATCGTGTCACTTCCGTCGCAGTATTTAACGAGGTTTATTTGAATGCTGCGATAACACCCATTAACTGAGACGGCTCGGTCTACGCGGCCCGATGACGGCCAAATATATTATGCCAATGCGATTTCCATACGTTGTTCCGTTACTGGCCCGGAATCTCTTCGCCGCTGCCAACACCTTGCCAGAACTGCCGGCACAAAACCAGCTTCTGGCCAATACGCGAGTATTTGCTGGGTGGACACGCTGGAATAGTATGTTTTTCATGTTGGAAAAGTTTTCTAAATTAAGATATTGTGTTCCACGGGAGAAGATCTCGCTGAAGTAATATCACAGCTGAAGAGGGGCAAAGCTGGAGAAAGGGATAATATAGTTAACGAATTAATAAAACACGGAGGAGAAACTTTAAACAAAAGAATCTTGAAATTATTAACCCAAATATGGAGGGAAGAGGAAATGCCTAGGGAGTGGAAAGAAGGTATAATAGTCCCAATATATAAGAAAGGAGACCCAAAAGCCGCGAAAATTATAGGGGAATTACACTATTAAGCACTCTATACAAGATTCTGACCACACTAATAAATAAAAAACCAACTAAACACACGGAAATATAAATTGGAGAATACCAGAATGGGTTTAGGAGAAGCAGGTCTACCATAGATGCCGTATACACATTGAAGCAAATAACTAAAAAATTCTATGAACACGGACTAGGACTACATATTGTATATATAGACTTCAAAAGAGCATTCGACAGTCTGAAAAGAGGGCAGGTAATAAAATCATTGGAGGATATGGATATACCGAAGAAGCTGATAAGACTAATACAAATGACAATGGAAAACTCCAAAGCAGCAGTCATGACAGAGGAGGGAGAAACTGAAGACTTCGACATTAATCTGGGAGTAAGACAGGGAGACGGATTATCTACAACACTGTTCATCACAGCGGTAGAGGCAATAGTGAAAGAGTGCAATCTCAAAGGAGCAATAACTAACAAAGCAGTGCAAATTGTCGAGTACGCAGATGATCTCACGGTGATCGCCAGGGATAAGAGAATCCTAGAAGAAGAGATTGACAAGATAGAACGAGAAGCGAAGAAACGAGGCCTAATAATCAATCAGGAAAAGAGTAAATATATGGGAATAAGCAGAGGATCCACGATGGTAGCACCCAAAAAAGAAAAAATAGGAAACTATCAGTTCGGAGTAGTGGAAAATTTCAAATACTTAGGTATTATAATTAACAATAAAATTAATAGAATCGTGGAGATCGATCACAGGATACAAGTGGGATATAAAACGTACTATAAATACACTGCTCAAAAAAATTAGGGAAACACTTTTTGAACGCGTATAAGTTTTCCAGCAAATAATGGAAGCAGGATATTTTTTTGTTATATTATTCTCTAGACTTGTATTGACAAAGTGTAAAAAGAATTACGGTGATTCGTTTGCTCGTTTTCTTCGTAGACGCCAAAATGGTAAGAAAGTCCTAAAACAAAGTGGTTTTTGACCACAAAGCAAACATCCGAAACTCATCAAATTAGTCATTGGACACAGGAAACGTCAGTTTTAACTTTTTCACTGTTTCTGAGTTCAAAATGCTTTATTTAAGTGACATTGAAGTCGCGAGGGCTGTTGCTTTGCTTGAAGATGGTCGATATATGCGGTATGTAGCAAACCATCTCCAATCAATTCCATATGTTATCTGCAGAGGATGGCATGGGTACCGAGAAGCGGGTAGATATTCCAGGAGAACTGGATAAGGCCGTAAAAGAAAAACTACCCCTCGGGACGATCTGTATATTGTGAATTCTTGTCTTCGCCCACGAACTGCTACGGCTCTTGAGTTACAAAATCTACTCCGAAGTGCCACCGGTGTAACAATTTCTGATCAGACGGTTAGAAGACGACTCAAAGAAGTCAATCTGACTTCTCGCAAGCCTGTGCGGGCTCCTCGCTTGACCAGGAATCACAAAGTTATCCGTCTAAACTTTGTTCGTGAACATGTGCAATGGCAACTTCGACAATGGAGGTCTGTGCTTTTTACTGACGAGTGGCGGTTTTGTCTAACTCGTTGCGATGGTCGTATAGGAGTGTACAGACGTCCTGGAGAGCGATACACTGCGGCATGTATATAGGAAGTTGACCGATTCAGAGCTGGACCGGTCATGGTTTGAGGTGGCATCAGTATAGACGGTCGCACCAACTTGGTTGTCGTTCCCCAACGTCTCAACGCACAAATTTATGTTGAGACAATTCCTCAAGAGCATGTTGTGCCATTTGCGAACAATTTCGGCGATGGCTTCATCCTACAACAAGATAATTGTAGATTACATACCGCAAATTTAACAACAAATTTTCTCCAGGAACAACAAGTCCAAGTGATGGGGTGATCAGCCATGAGTCCGGACTTAAATTCCATCGAACACGCCTGGGATTTATTCGACAAGCGTATTAGGAAGCTTCCTGCTGCACCTCAGGCTCTTCAGGGGTTGGCCGAGGTCCTTTTGGAAGAATTGTGAAATTTACCACAAGACATCTTAAGACGTCTTATTCGCAACATGCCTCGGCGATGTCACGTTGTCACAGATGATAATGGAGGGCACACGCGCTACTAAATTCGGTATTCAAGCGCTAACAGAATTTCTATTACATTTTAAGTGATGAATCACATTTCGATTTTGGTAGTCTTCTCAATGGTTTGGTGTTACTCAAGAAAACCAGCATATTTATTGTTTGTATCTTGTTAAGTAATATTGAAGGAACAATATACTAATGTTGATACTTGCGTCTGTATTTAATTTAAAAATTTCTGCACGGCTGAAAAAGTGTTCCCCTAATTTTTTTGAGCAGTGTATAAAGACATAATGAAAAGTAAAAGCATAAGTGTGAAGACAAAAATGAGGGTGTATAGAGCAGCAATTAGACCGGTGGTGACCTACGGCGCAGAGACGATGAACATAACAAGCTCGGACTACGAAAGGCTAAGAAGATTTGAAAGAAAGATGATAAGAAGGATATACGGACCAAGGAAATTAGCAGACAACGAATAAAGAGGACTAATGAACTTCGAAATAAAAAACATCCTAGGAGGGGAAGATATAGTAATGGCAATGAAAGTGCAAAGACTTCGCTGGTATGGCCACATAAGAATGGAAGACACTAAAGTGGTAAAAAAAATTACAATGTAAAGAATGGACACAGGAAGGGGAAGAGAGAGACCAAAAAGCAGATGTGAAGACCAGGTACTAGAAGACATAAGGAAGCTAGGGATACAAGAATGGAGGAGAAAGATAATGGACCGAGACACATGGAAGAAGATAACGGGAGAAGCCAAGACAAATGACAGGCTGGAATAAGTCAAGAAAAAAAGAACGTGGACTAACTCACCACAAAAAAAGAGTTCTAGAGCTCAGGAAAATGAGCGGCTATAATTCCTTAAGAAATGTACAGCCTCTATATGTTAGCCTTCATTATAAATAATGCTTACCATTTTCCAAAAATGATCACTATCTTCCAACGACAAATTAAATGCTTCTAATTTTAATTTAAAAGTTTTCGGCATTTTAAAACGGTTCTCATGAAAACGTATCAAAAATTAAAACCCCGGCTAAACTACAGTCATACATAACCTACAATTACATATACCAAAACAAAAGTATTTACTCAGTTGCTATAGTTGTCATTATAAAATTTTCTTCATAAACTGTTAATTTATTAGTACTACACAATTCACATACATATTTTTGTTTATATTCGTATTATCCAACAAGGTTTTTATATTTATTAGAAGATAACATCCTTACCACAACCGCCACTTCGCTTTACACTCGGCGCGTAATCGCGTCCAATCGTGTCGCTTCCGTCGCAGTATTTAACGCGGTTTATTTGAATGCTGCGATAACACCCATTACCTGAGACGGCTCGGTCTACGCGGCCCGATGACGGCCGAATATATTATGCCAATGCGATTTCCATACGTTGTTCCGTTACTGGCCCGGAATCTCTTCGTCGTTGCCAACACCTTGCCAGAACTGCCAGCACAAAACCAGCTTCTGGCCAATACGTTAGTGTTTGCTGGGTGGCCACTCTGGAATAGTATGTTTTTTCATGTTGGAAAAGTTTTCTAAATTAAGATATTGTGTTCCACGGGAGAAGATCTCGCTGAAGTAATATCACAGCTGAAGAGGGGCAAAGCTGGAGGAAGGGATAATATAGTTAACGAATTAATAAAACACGGAGGAGAAACTTTAAACAAAAGAATCTTGAAATTATTAACCCAAATATGGAGGGAAGAGGAAATGCCTAGGGAGTGGAAAGAATGTATAGTCCCAATATATAAGAAGGGAGACCCAAATGCCGCG
Organism: Agriotes lineatus; assembly: GCA_940337035.1. Classification (NCBI taxonomy): domain Eukaryota; kingdom Metazoa; phylum Arthropoda; class Insecta; order Coleoptera; family Elateridae; genus Agriotes; species Agriotes lineatus. The sequence goes on along the minus strand of CALNHX010007096.1, from coordinate 57,402 downwards.
AAAATTATAGGGGAATTACACTACTAAGCACTCTATACAAGATTCTGACCACACTAATAAATAAAAAACTAACTAAACACACGGAAATACAAATTGGAGAATACCAGAATGGGTTTAGGAGGGGCAGGTCTACTATAGATGCCGTATAATACACACTGAAGCAAATAACTGAAAAATTCTATGAACACGGACTAGGACTACATATTGTATATATAGACTTCAAAAGAGCATTCAACAGTCTGAAAAGAGGGTGTTCTCGCGGTCTAACTATTTATGCCTATTATTCAGAAGGACCAGCACAATCAAAGTGCAACTTGTATTTATTTTCAAAATTACAGCGTTTTCATATCACAACCCAATAACAAGTATCTATCTAACAACACTACCATGGCTACAAATATATATAAGCACTCTTTCACAAATTTATAATTTACTGCTGTTGCTCGGCGGGCACATTCTTCCCCCCTGCTAAAGGACTTCCGGTTTCTTTAGCATGCACATCAAGAACGCCGAGCTTAACTACAGGTCGTCTTAGAACTCCATTATTAGTACGAACATCTGCTACTCTAGTTTGTCCATCTTTTCCGGGAAATGTAGCTACTACTTCCCCCATTGGCCAATTATTTCTCGGAAGGGTGCTGTCACAAATGACTACGATGTCTCCGATCTTAATCTCTGGAGTTCTGTGTTGCCACTTCTTTCTCCTTGTCAAAGATGGGAGATATTCCTGAACCCAATGGTTGCAAAACATATCTGCCAAGGCTTGAGCCAACTTCCACTGGTTTCGCAGGTACAAATCAGAAGGCTCAGATACTCCTATTGGTGGTGCCGTTCCAGCAGGCCCAATAAGAAAGTGATTAGGTGTTAGAGCTACCTTGTCGTCCAGGTCCATTGAAACAAATGTCAACGGTCTACTATTCACCGTGTGTTCTGCTTCACAGAATAAAGTGTGTAGAACTTCCTCCTTGGGTGAACGAGATTTCAAAGTCGTAGACAGTGCAATCTTGACCGACCGCACTAATCGCTCCCAACTGCCTCCCATATGTGGTGATCCTGGAGGAATAAAATGCCAAGTTATACCATTGGACGCCAAACTTGAAGTCAGAAATTCTTGATTCAAAGCCATAAGCGCCTCCTTTCATTCTCTCGAAGCTCCCCTAAAGTTAGTACCATTGTCAGAGTAAATGTCAGCTCTAGGACCTCGTCTTGCAATCATTCTCCGCAAAGCCAGAATAGCTGAATCTGTAGTTAGTGACCCAGCTAACTCCAAATGTATTGCCCTTGTACTAAGGCAAGTGAAGATGACTCCGTATTTCTTCTCTGTACGTCTTCCAATGGTCACGTTGTAGGGCCCAAAATAATCAATTCCAACTTTCATAAATGGTCTTACTTGACGTGTGAATCTGAAATCTGGAAGAGGAGCCATCTCAGGAATCTTCGGCATGATTCTTGAATTTTTACAAAATTGACAATTTGACCATGAACGTCTAACTGCACTTCGAGCATTCAAAATCCAGAACTTCCGGCGAAGTTCATTGAGTACTAACTCACATCCATGATGTCCAGCTCTGTTGTGGTATTCTTGAATAAGAAGCACGGTCAAAGGGTGCTTCGGGTCCAAAATAATTGGTTTTTTAGTAGAATCCTCCAAGTCAGGTGATAGTTCGATTCTACCCTTCAATCTGATTAAACCATCATCATCAAGAACAGGAGAAAGTTGACTTAATCTGCTGCCTTTTGGAATTGACTTCCCTCGTAACATCCGTTCAATCTCTTCTGGAAAGCTGTCGCTCTGAGCTGTCTTAAGACCGAGTAACTCTGCTTGTTTCAATTCTAGTGCTGTGAGGGCCCTCGATTTGTAATTGGACTTTCCTCTTGCCTGAGTGATAAATCGAAGGACTCTGGCCATTACACGAATAAATCGATTCCATGAAGAAAATTGATTTGGATCCAATAAGCCATCATTGTGTGTCATGGTTAAACATATGACTTCATCCATGAAGCCTACGAACTCCGTCTCTTCTTTAATTGTCATTTCAGGTTGTTTTGGCCAAAATAAAGGTTCATTTTTCAAAAACTTTGGACCGTTAAACCATCTGCTCTTGGAGCTCAAATCGTGATCTTTTGACACTCGAGTGGCGTCATCTGCCACGTTAAGTTCCGTTGGTAGCCATCTCCACTTGTCACCATCAGTGAGATCTAGAATTTCTCCAAGACGATGGGAGACAAATGGCTTGAAACGTCGAGTATCATTTCTTAACCAATGCATAACTGTCATTGAGTCGGTCCAAAAGATTGTCTCTGCAATGCCTAACTCCAATTTTCCATGAAGACTACTAGCGAGTCTTGACCCAAGAACCCCTGCTTGAAGTTCTAGTCGAGGAATGGATACGGTTTTTATTGGAGCTACTCTTGACTTGGCGGTGATAAATGCCACATCAACTTGTCCTCGTGCCACGACTCTCAGGTAAGCAACTGAACAAAATGCTTGCTGACTTGCATCACAGAAAACGTGAACTTGAATGCTGTCGGCTATTGGAATCGACAGGGAGTAGCATCTTGAAACTTTCACCTCAGTGATGCCCTTCAAGTTTTGAAGCCAGTTGTTCCACTTATGCCACACGTCTTCTTGGAGCTCATCATCCCATCCGATTCCAGTCCTCCAAATGTCCTGAACCAAAATCTTCGCTTTCACAATGAACGGCAAAAGAAAACCCAAAGGATCGAAAAGTGACATGACAAGCCGGAGGACATCTCTCTTTGTCGGACGTCTCTGTCCAACAAGAAGCTTGTCGTCAACCTTTGGAAACTTAAGTCTGAAGATAAACTCGTCGGATCTAGGGTTCCAATTTAACCCAAGAGCTCTTTCAAAGTTATCTCCTTGTGTTAAGTTTAGTTCTTTTGTCGAATTGGCTCTAAGTTCCTCAGGAATTGAGTCCATGACATCTAGGTAATTTGAAACAAATTTGGAAATAATGAATCCTCCTCTTTGGTGAATTGTCCTCACCTCTTCAATCATCTTGATGGCCCCCTTAACAGTATCATCAGAATCAAGCCAGTCATCCATGTAGTGGTGGTTTATAATGGCTGCTACTGCTTTTGGGTAAGAATCCTTAAACTCCAAAGCGTTGATGTTCTTCACAAATTGAGCTGAAGAGGGAGAAGAGGTGGCACCAAAAATCATTACCTTCATGACCATCACATCTGGTTCTCTGTTTTTGTCTTTTCCTCTCCATAAAAATCTTTGAGCAGGAAGGTCTTCATCGCGAATAAAAACACGGTGAAACATGTCAGTGATGTCACCACATATTACCACCCTCTTCCGTCTGAACTTCCAAAGAATGCCTGGTAGAGAAGTGAGATAGTCTGGTCCTTGGAGTAGCATGTCATTCAGGCTAACACCATGAGACTTCGCTGCTGCATCACAAATCCATCTGAGCTTTCCGGGTTTGTTAGGGTTTGTCACAGCGAAGTGAGGAAGGTACCACTCCTTGGAGCTTACCACTTGAAGTTCCTCATCAGTGACCTTGCAAGCAAACCCCTTCTTGATGTACTCTTGGATCTTCGACTCGTAGGCTTGCGCAAAGGCTGGGTTACGATCCATCTTCTTTTCTATGCTCTTGAGTCGTCGAAGAGCATTTGACATGCTCTCAGGTAGGACAGAATTCTCATTTCTCCAAAGCAGTCCTGTTTCAAATCGGTCTCCCTTGTTTCTGGTAGTTTTCTCCATGATGCTTTTGGCTCTGAGATCTTCTCTAGATCTCGACTTTTCATCTGTTACTTTGACTCCAAATGACTCAGTCTTAAAAGAATCAAGTACAAGCCGATGGAGATCTTCATCACGCTCCTTGTTACTGTAGACATGGCAGATAAATTGGCATTCCTCTCCACGAGAAATTGTATGTGTTCCATGAACAAGCCATCCCAGTTTGGTGAGTGAAGCCATTGGACTACCCTCTGGACCCTCGCTAAGTTCCCTTGACTCAATGAGGTGCGATTGGTCTTGTCCTATCAAGAGCTTGGGTTTTGCTCTCTTTACGGCTTCCAGATCCAAAACTTGCAAATGATGCATGTCACTTCAGCTGCGAATGTTCAATGTACGAGTAGGTAAATCAAATTTTGAGACTGTCCTTACATTTGAAATAACAAACGAGTCTGTCATTCTAGCACCTCGCACCTTTACTTTCACGTTGCATGACTCGTAGTCCACCTTTGTTGAGCTGTCATACCACTTGATTCGCAGAGGACGAATAGGACCAGAAAGTCCAAGCTCTGCTGCTAGACCACCATCCATCAATGTTGCAGTTGAGCCTTGGTCGAGCATAGCAAATGTTGAGACTTCACATTTAGGTCCTTTTAACACAACAGGAAGCACCTTAAGGAGAATTTGAGTTGACTGTACTTGAATCTGAGAAACCAAGTCCATATTTTCAGTCAATGTGACTGTCTCAGCTGAATATTCAGTCGAAGACTCAGGAACGCTCTGCTGTGACAATTGCTTTGAGTGCAGAAGAGGATTGTGGTTCCTCTTACAGCCATCGACACCACACTCTTTCTTCTTCTTGCATTGAGATGAGTGATGCATTCCTTTTAAGCATCCAAAACACAACTTCTTCTCTCGCACCAATGTCCACCTGTCGTCTATTGCCTTTGACTTAAATTTGCGACAAACTTCGATGGAATGGGACTTTCCAGCACAACAAGCACATTTGGCTTCATTTGGCTCTGTTGAAACTGGATCGGTGTTTGAGGTTGTAGCCACAAACAGTGTATGCTTTCTTGTACCTTTGTCATTGCGTTTGACTTCTGACTTTTCCTTTCCATCATCAGTAGGAAAGTTAATTTTTGTCACAAACGAAGCAGCTCGAGCTTCTCCCTTAATCCAGTTGGAAAAGTCTTTGAGGCTAGCTATGGCTGGATATTTCTTGGCTACTTTCTTTCCCCAACTCATCCTCAAAACGGCAGGATGTTTCTGGGTCAATTCTGTCAAAAGCTGAGGGTTGATTAGGTACTCTGGACGTTGAAGTATTTCTACGGTTGAGACCAAATTCCGGATTACAATTGAGAAGTCAACAATAGACTCACCCTTGTCAATAGAAGGAGATGTCGCCTTCTGAGCTTTCTGTACTATAGTTTCTATTATAAGCTCAGGCCTGCCATATTTCTCTTCCAAGACGTTTATTGCCACCTCAACGTTGTCAGGAAGAACAAGCATCGACTTGACGCACTCTTTAGCTGCTCCTTTTAAGCACCTTTGAAGACGGCAGAGGTTCTCATCCTCAGAGAAACCACATAATCTTGTTGAACGTCGGAACTGAGTGATGAATCCGGGCCACTCTTCTGGATCACCAGAAAAGTTAGGTAAGTCTTTACCCAATGACTGCCTTGCCATCATCCTCGTTGTCTGTTCTTCCGTTCTTGCCTGGGTTGGAGCTGCTGCAACCGTCTGAACTGCTGCAAGAAGAGCTTGTGCCAGTTGACTGACTGCAGGATCGGATTGAGGAACTGGAAACGGTGATCTTCGGCTTTGATTCTGCCCACCACTGCTTTGTAGCCACTGAGCCACTCTATGCATTGGTGCTGGTGACTCTAATGTTAAGCCTTGTAGACCATCACCAATATTTGACAAAGAGTGGTTAAATCGTCTGCTTCCGCCTTCTTCATCTTCACATATTTGAAACTCTTCCTTGAGTTCCTCTTCTCTGATAGACAGCTTGAGTTGAAGGAGCTCTATTGCTTTTGCCTTGGCCTTTGCTTGTTCCTCAGCATCAAGAGCGGCCATCTCCTCAGCAACTTTTAGCTTTTCTTTAAGCACAGCAACGCGATAAGCACTGACTTTTGATGTATCACTAACTCTTGAAATATGACTGGTGTTAGATCTGTGATTAGTCTTTGATCTGAGACTGACCTTTGACATCTGACCAATTGACTCCGGGGATGACCCATTGTTGAACTTCTGGTCTTAAGGTGCCTTTCCTTGTTTGGAAGTAGGTTGGGTGTTGGCTTGTCCTGCCGTCTGTTCCCAGTCTCCGTACCTCTCTAGAGGAATACCAGCGTTTGACCTTTCAGTCCGTCGCAACCTGTCACCAGACTCTTCTCCTGCCTCACTCATATTCAAATAAAATGTCAAATGCTGTCACTGTCACTTCACAGACAGTCAAAAAATGTAACTGTATATTCACGAACTGTTCTTTGGCTCGAATGGACCAATGTTCTCGCGGTCTAACTATTTATGCCTATTATTCAGAAGGACCAGCACAATCAAAGTGCAACTTGTATTTATTTTCAAAATTACAGCGTTTTCATATCACAACCCCTAGAGAAATAATAAACGGTTTATTATTTCTCTAGGTCACAACCCAATAACAAGTATCTATCTAACAACACTACCATGGCTACAAATATATATAAGCACTCTTTCACACCTGGTACTCTGCATGCTTAGACCTTGTCCATTAACAAACAAACAAACAAAACAAATTTATAATTTACTGCTGTTGCTCGGCGGGCACAGAGGGCAGGTAATAAAATCATTGGAGGATATGGACATACCGAAGAAGCTGATAAGACTAATACAAATGACAATGGAAAACTCCAAAGCAGCAGTCATGACAGAGGAGGGAGAAACTGAAGACTTCGACATTAATCTGGGAGTAAGACAAGGAGACGGATTATCTACAACACTGTTCATCACAGCGGTAGAGGCAATAGTGAAAGAATGCAATCTCAAAGGAGCAATAACTAACAAAGCAGTGCAAAGTGTCGCGTACGCAGATGATCTCACGGTGATCGCCAGGGATAAGAGAAGCCTAGGAGAAGCAATTGAAAAGATAGAACGAGAAGCAAAGAAACGGGGACTAATAATCAATCAGGAAAAGAGTAAATATATGGAAATAAGCAGAGGATCCACGATGGTAGCACCCAAAAAAGAAAAAATAGGAAACTATGAGTTCGGAGTAGTGGAAAATTTCAAATACTTTCAAATACTGGAGGCTCTTTCCCAACACAAATATTCAATATCTTTGGAACTACTGGATCCTTTAAAACTGCGCATTTTACAGCGACGAACAGATTTGTCACAGATATTCAATACCTACAAAGGGGCTCACAAGATGACAACGGGATGTTATCTCATGGTATACCGAAAGGTACACTCACGAAAAATATTATATTTAACTAAACGGCTTTTGCATGAAAATTTAGAGGAAGAAACATCAGTTACAGATATAATAGAAAAATCCTGTCGGGCATCTAATAATACAACTATTTTAGAATCTAGCTCGATGTCTGTCCGTGAGGTGTTAAAGAGAAAACTGAAGGCGACAATAGAAGTAACGCTTACAACTGTACCGAAAATTTTAAAAAATAACGGGATTTGAGCAAAAAATAAAAGGTGTGATCACGTTTTTTGAGAAAACTGGAACAAAAGGGACATATAAAAAATGTATGCGATTACTTATTGAGCATTGCACCGACAAGTGTGGAGTCGCAAGTGCATTTTGTGCGGCGGCCAAATCTGCACAAATATTCGGCCTTCCCTTAATGATAAAACCATCAATTGTTTGTGCTTTTTGGGAGCACATTTTAATACAGAAATATGTTTTATGGGCAATTTTAATTTGTTAGTTTGTATATTAGTTACACAATAAAAATCTTACTTTGTTATATTTATTTTTTTCTTCATCTAGTGTATATAGAAAAAAATGTTAAGTTAATCGGTTTCCTTTTGTAAGCAACGTTAATTTTAAATGTAATAACTAGGTACAAATCTAATAATAGTAATTTATTATACAAGACGATAAAGCTAAATTTTATCCACGAGTGAATCGTTTAACATCGAGATGAAGTTGAGACGTTAATGATTCAAGAGTGGATAGAAATAACTTTATCGTCGTGTATAATACAATATTTTTTTCTATAGCAAGAACTTTAACAATTTCAAAAGAAAATAATGACAGTCAATCACATTTCAAAATGTCAGTAGCTAGATTGGGTTGCTACGATAATACGAAACTGTCATATTTAATTTAAACAAAAGTTAGAAAATTAAATTACTTTATTCGCAACCATATATGTAATGTTAACATTCCTGACCTCATTTGAGTGGGGAAAGTCGTACATTTGAGCCCGCTACTTCCCGGACTCACTTCCCGCTCAAGTGCGGGAAGTACATTCCCGACCGCTGAGTAGGTAGGGACACTGGGAATCTCGTTGATCCATTCATGCGCGTCACAACCTGTCGTATCATAATATAATAATTTTTCCAATTATTGTTTAGAATAAAGTGGTTGCGAATAAAACAGTATACAAACCTCGACAGGAAGTTTCCTTAGTCTCGAGATAATAGCTGATTTCGACGCTTCGCGTCTCAATCAGCTAACTAATCTCTCGACAGTAATGAAACACTTCCCATCTCGGGCTGTAATATACTATTATCTATCCTTGATGTTAAAGTGCTACTTTATCTACCCTTGTTAAAGTAAAACTTGACCTTTTGTTTTGAGTTGATAAAAGCACACTTTAACATGCGCTATAGAAAAAATAAATTTTTTAATAGTAATACTGGTATTAAAAATTTTGAATAGCGAATACCGGTATTAAGATTCTGGTTCAGTATTGTCAACACTAATTGGAATAACCCAAGTCTTGCTCAACCATTTCACTATGGATTATTCCGCACACTACAGTCCTTGAATCAGTATGAATTGACTGGAACGTATTCTGCAAATTGTTTTTGATGTAGACAATAATTCCATCACTCTGATTAAGAGCCGTAGCTGTAATCGATGTTATACTTGACTATTTTATAATTATCAACTTTATATATCTTCCATATTTCACTGAATAAAATTACATCAAAGCAGTTATGAAAGAATTCAACAAATACCTATAAGAAATTCATCAAACTTCGTTTTAGGGATTCTAATATGACGTAACCATAAGCCTTATATTTCATTAAAACGTAAAAAGTATTACACATTTTAAAATCAAAAGGAAGTTTAATTTTACATACATTTTTACAGTAACAAAATAAAAATATTTTGAAACAAAATACAAAATTTACGACTCATCGGACATCTTGGTTGTTGCATAAGATATAAGAGAAATATAATGGTGAGGTTTTAACATAAAATTTTTTCACTGATGCTCAAAATAACAATTACATAACTCATAACTTTCCAATTATTTTACAAATTATAATTACATATCACATAAATATACAAAATAAATTTAATAATGTTACATTGCTTACAATTCAATTGACTTTAAAAGTTTTATGTGCTGCCTTATTCTTATACATAGGAAATTACTTAAAACATTTTTTCCCGCTGCTGATCATGTAAGTCAATGATACAGCCTTAGTAACAAAAAGTGTAAGTCGATGACTATATTTGTTTGCTGCTTTCTCTTGACAACGAAACTTAATATTATTATTAAGTTGCTAGGATAATAAAATTAGCAACGCAACATCCAGACTTAGACGTTTTGTTTATAATTGCAAGTGCTTATGTGACATATGACACTCACATGTAACACGACTCACAAAAATTAATACTGGTGACAGATGGCAAACAAACAATTTTTTAAAAATCTAGGAAAATTTCGATAAGCAGCGGGAAAAATATAATAAGATAACTCGGAATGTATCGCCTCGGCAGGCAATTAGTGGCGGCTTTGCCTTGGCTTGTACTTGCCTACCTCAAATGTTAATAAGTCCTTACATTCCTTGTTACTTAAACAGCTATTATTTGCCTACTAACATATTTGAATAAATCATGTTCTGCTGTGACCCACAGTGAGCGATTCGGAGGTAACTTGTCCAACAATCAAAGAACTCTTGACAAAATCAAGATATCGTAGTAATTCTTTCGGGAGGCTACAGTTTAGTTGTTGCCGCATACGGTAAAAATAGTCGGCTACTGATTGTGGTATTATTTGACCTTGAAATGTTAAGGTTAAACATGCCTTTTTTGAAGAAAAAGAGATTTTGACGATTAAAACATGCCTAAACTAAAAGTATGATCCAACTATGTTTTTGTTATCAAGCATGTTAAATTTTTCAAAGTCCTTGACAAAAACATAGTTGGATCATACTTTTAGACATGTTTCACTGGTCAATATCTCTTTTTCTAAAAAAAAAAAGGCCATGTTTAACCTTAAAATTTCAAGGTCAAATAATACCACAATCAGTAGCTGACTATTTTTCCCGCATGCAGCAACAACTAAACTGTAGCCTCCCGGGGTGAACTTTGATATACGGTCCGCTCTATTCCGCATGCGCTGCCAGCGATGTAAGGTTGATGGTGCGATCAGCGTACGTCAAAATGTTGTGGGTGCCGTTATCGTCTCGTAATTTTTAAAGCAATGTTGTTGGGCTCTCGGCGGTGGTTCCGGTTAATGGTTTATGTTAGTTGTTAGGTCTTGATAATTTTTTTTAGAGAAAAAATACGAGAAAAGAAGGCATTTACGTGAAATGGGGCGCATGCGCAATACAGCGGACCGTATATCAAATTTTTACCGCCTCCCGAAAGAATTACTACAATATCTTGATTTTGTCAAGAGTTCTTTGATTGTTGGAAAAGAAACCTCCGAATCGCCCACTCAAGATGTTACCATTCTAAGGTTCTTCTCTAGAATGTGGCTTATATGCAACTAACAGAATTTTCAAGTATTAATTAATTTTTTAAGTTGATTTATACTTGCAAATAGAACATTCATAAGGTTTTTCACCTCTATATATCTATATACGGTTAACTATAGTACATTTGTGAGGAGCTTCATACTCACAATAAGAACATTCATAAGGTTTTTCACCTATATGCATTTTCATATGCTTAACTACACGACTTTTATGAGTGGCTTTATCATAAGGTTTTTTAGCTGTATGTATCTTCATATGCTTAACCACACGACTTTTATAAACGGCTTTATACTCACAAATAGAACATGAGTAAATCTGTTTAGGCATATATTAAAAAATTACTCTTGTGTTCTGCTTCATATGGGCAAACCGTGTAAGGAAACTCTTCTTCTAAAATGCTTCCCGTTGCTACACACCTAGCAGGCAATGCGTCTTTTATATCAACTTGCTCCTGTTTGATTATCAATCCATAGCACACTGCGTTGTCGACAGTGTCTTTGATGATCTCTTGCTGTACATTTAAGTGTGGGACAACTATATCTTCTTCGATTTTCAGTGGTCCTTGTAAGTTGCTGGCCTTTACGCTACACAAATTATTATCAAGTAATTCCTGTTTCACATCTAGATTCATGTCGATTGTGGCTTCAATTGTCTCTTGCTGTACATTTACGTTTCCGACAACTATATCTTCTTCGACTTTTATCAGTGGTTCTTGAAAGTTGCTGGTCATTACGCTACACAAATTATTATCAAGTAATTCCAGTTTTGCATCTCGATTCATGTACGTTGTGTCTTTGATGGTCTCTTCCTGTACATTTAAGTTTGCGACAACTATATCTTCTTCGAATTTTATCAGTGGCCCTTGTAAGTTGCTAACCATTACGTTACACAAATTATTATCAAGTAATCCCTGTTTCACATCTCTATTCATGTCCATTTTGATAACAAGAATGAAGAGTCCTGATTTATTAATGAAATTCCTGAAAACAACAAACAATTGCAATTTAGTTAGGTTACGTCTATTTATAAACTTCTCATAACTGAATTGTAATATTTATGCTTACAATATTATGAAATTGGAAAAAGCAAGTAATACAAAGAATATCTTAGAAGCATACAAGATGATGGATAGTTACACAAACGACAATTTTGCCGTCAAATACCAATATTATCAAATAATATTCAAAAGAACTACTGTTGGGTTAGGTAGAGTAGCAGTGTTGCCAACTCTTCGCAACTTGTATTCGCTAAATTGGTACTAAAAGTCTCCATTTTCAGATCAAAAGTCGCCAATTACGAAATACGCACATTAGAAAATCAAGCATTTATTTTTGCCACAGAATAAAGAAATACGTAAACTACTTATGGAAATAAAAATAAAAACTTACCTATTTATTTAAAGAAAAAAACAATTTAACGTTCTAATTCTTTGTACCAAGTGATTACAATTGACAATGGCAAATTGTGCAATGTGCAAACGTTGCAAAGAGTAAAGATAAAGCTCTTTCAGTTTTTAATTTCAAATCTCCCGCGTCATGGGCGCAAATATGACCGTCTGGTCACGTACGAAATACAAATAAATGTCAGGTAAACATAATCTAATTTCAGGCGTTAATCATATCAGTATAACAAATTTGTAAATAATATTTTGAAATTCTTTCGTAGGTATATGAAAATTGTTGAGGATAAATGTATGTGTAGCTTTAGAAATATTGAAATTAATAAATTTTTACATATTTTTTTAAATAACGAATAATACCCTAGAATTTCAAACTAAAATACATCAAAAACGCTAGAAAAGTCGCTAATCGCAAATTCCTATTTTTTTTTAGCTAAAACACTTCTTAAATACCCTAGATTTAGCGACTTTTCGCCGTTGTTGGCAACACTGTAGAGTAGTAATAATGTGTCGTTCCGTGTGGGTTCGGTCAAGCGGTGCCAACCCTACGGAATTTTATTACATGTACCGTTACGGCCAACTCAAAGTGCACGGCAGATTTGTAGCGTGTAATACGATATTCTAATCATAGACGTCGAGTTTTGACGTTTACGTTTGTCATCAACTGTCATAGAACTGAAAACTCGAAAAATTCCCAGACATTTGTCAGAAGCAGAGAAAATGCGAGCTATTACAAAACTGGAAAAGAACTGGTCGCTGAGTCGAGTCGCTGCAGATTTGCATGTCAGCAAGAGCTGCATTTTCAAAATTAAAAATCGTTGGCAGTAGAGACTTCTGCAAGGAAAGTTTTTTTAACCTCAGAGAACAAAGAACGAAGAATACAGTTTGCAACCGACTATTTGAATGAAATCGACGATTTTTGGAACAGGACTGTTTTCTCAGATGAAAAGGTATTTCAATCATTTACCAATTGACGATTAAGGGTGTATGGACCACAAAATTCAAGATTTGAGGAACAATATTAGGTTGAACCCTTAAGTAGTGGACGATTCTCTGTAAACGTATGGGGATGGATCAATGCTCACGGGTCTGGGGCATGCTATAGAATTAATGGTCGACTGAATGCTGAAAATTATCGCAATATTTTGCAAAATGTGATGCTGCCATCTGTAAGAGAGGCCTTTCCTAATCAATTTACTTTTCAAGAGGCAAGATATTACTTAATTAATTAATTTTGTTTATGTTAACGTAATTGATAACATTATTTTCACAGGATAACTGTCCTGTGCATGCAGCAGGGATTGTTCATTGATGGTTTGATGAGAATAATATCAATTTATTACCATGGCCTGCAAAAAGTCCGGACTTGAACCCTATCGAAAATGTTTGGGGGTATTTAACTACAAAAATTTATACCAGGGATTTTGCACCAAACAACGCAGATGAATTATGGGAAAGAATAATAAATGCTTGGAAGGAACTGCGAGGATACAATATGGAAACATTGGTCAACCCTATGAGAAACAAACTGCAAAGCGTAGTAGCAATTTAAGCAATTGAATACTGATACATATTTATTAAATACATATTATTACATGTATAGTTTGTTTACTTGTGAAACTTTGCTAAAATACAAACATTAAAAAAGTAATACCTATTCTTACAATCACAAGCAACGCCACTGGCTTTGTTGGGGGAGCTTCCCACTTTTCCTTTATATGGAAATTTATGGTTGCAGGCTCGATTCGATATTTTAGTGGACTGTATGAATTGTAGGTTTCACTGAATTATACACACGTTGAAAGCAGAGGAAGTAATTTATTGCCATAAATTAACACACAAACATTTTGAACATTTACAAGAATTAACTTTCGCGGTGCGGACTCCTTCGCATGCAGTCTCGTCGACAGATGGAAGTTAAGTGAACGGCGAGGCAAAGCCCGCTCGAATTCTGGAAATGCGCATAGTAAATACGCCACTGCAAGCGAGGCGGCAAAAGTTTATAAAGTCCTTAACATACCGCCCGCCTTGGAAAGGGTAACCTTTCAAATAAAACAGTACAGAGTTGACATGTAAAAGCTAGAGTAAAACATGTAACATGAACACACATATATACAAAGCATAATAGTACATGGATCTTAATCGAGTACAAGAAAACCCGAACAATGGGGAGCCAAAAGGCCTTACGAACACTGCGCTGAACGCTAACGCACTAGTTCACAACACTAGGTAGCGGGCACAATTTGGCGAAGGATCGTTTCACTATTCCTGACACAGTGTTCACTGACGCCACACGCGTAACGCCGTCAAGGCCAGGGTGCAGCTCGGTGACCCGGCCTAACCTCCACTTCAGAGGGGGTAGATTGTCATCCTTGATGAGGACCATGGAACCAGGCTAGAGGTCCGAAAGATGCGTGCGCCATTTGGTGCGCTGTTGGAGTTCCGAGATGTACTCTTTACTCCATCTCTTCCACACATTCTGGTGAAGTTGTTGTATTCTCTGGTATTTAGACAGCCGAGACTCGGCTATCTCAGTAACGTTGGGATCAGGCAGTGACACCAACGAACGACCAATCAGGAAATGAGCAGGAGTCAAAGGCTGAAGGTCGTTTGGATCAGCGGACAAAGGAGACAGGGGTCGGGAGTTTAAGGTCGCTTCCACCTGTGCCAGCAAAGTGCAAAATTCATCGTAATTTAGATTAGCGGTACCTATAACGCGCCGTATGTGATGTTTGGAGGACTTAATTCCGGCCTCCCACAATCCGCCAAAGTGGGGACTGTGCGCGGGTATAAAATGCCAAGCTACTCCGTCGCTCGCGACTGATTCGGAAATAGAAGGGTTTTGCTCCGCGAGAAAATTGCCTAATTCGATTAACTCGGAATTAGCGCCTACAAAGTTAGTGCCATTGTCTGAATAGACATGGAGCGGTTTGCCTCGACTAGCCACAAACCGGCGAAAAGCCATTAAGAAGGCTTCAGTAGAAAGGTCAGCGACCAATTCAAGGTGCACTGCTTTTGTGATAAAACAAACGAATAGACAAAGGTAGGACTTCACTAGTTTAGAACCACGTCCCTTGCGATCCTTTATCATGAACGGTCCACCATAATCGATACCAGTCGTATGAAATGGGGGCGATGATTGAATACGAGAGGCTGGCAGATCTCCCATTATGGGTTCGGTTAACTTAGGAGAAAATCTAAAACACCGCAAGCATTGATGCACCACTTGCTTGACTATATTTCTGCCAGAGGTGATCCAATATCGTTCTCTGAGATTAGCTAACAGCATTTGAGGTCCGGCATGGAGAAGCCGAAGGTGCTCATGTGAGACTAGGAGTTTGGCGAATGTATGTTTGCCAGAAATCACTAGAGGAAACTTCTTGTCAAAAGGTAATTGAGAGTTGTG
Source organism: Agriotes lineatus (assembly GCA_940337035.1). NCBI lineage: Eukaryota > Metazoa > Arthropoda > Insecta > Coleoptera > Elateridae > Agriotes > Agriotes lineatus. The sequence continues at coordinate 41,955 of CALNHX010007096.1, read as the reverse complement.
AAGCCTACCACCAACTCTTAGCAGTCCCTTAGAATCCAGAAAAGGATTCAAGGATATCAAAGCAGAAGACTGTTTCACAGGCTTGTTCTGTGACAACAGCTTAAATTCGTCAGGAAATGACTCTCGTTGTGAAAAGCTTGCAAGCCTTACAAGGGTTGCTTGCAGTTCATCTGTAGAAAGGGGCCCAGAAAGACGATCAGCTTTGGGGGTCCGCGCATTGTTATAAAAACGAAAGCAATAAGCTGTAACTCGTTGTAAGCGAGCCAAACTTGAATACTGATTGAACGGAAATGGTTCAACAGAGGTTACAGGAAAACTCTGAGCTTCTTTTTTGAATTCTGGAAGACCAGCACGAACATGTTTGGAAGCAGGCCAAGATGCCTCACCTTCGCTTAGCCAGGTGGGACCATGCCACCAAAGGCTTAACAGACCCAGCGGGTCAAATATCTGCGATCTTTCAGACAAGATGCTACGCTTGGTAGCCTCACCACTTGTAGAATTTGAAATATGGGATATTTCAGACAAGCTGCTACGATTGGTAGCCTTACCACTTGTAGAATCTGAAATATTGAACATGGAAGTAGGCCAAGATGCCTCACTTTCGCTTAGCCAGGTGGGACCGTGCCACCAAAGGCTTGACAGACCCAGCGGGTCAACTATCTGGGAAATTTCAGACAAGCTGCTACGATTGGTAGCCTTACTACTTGTAGAATCTGAAATCTGGGATATTTCAGGCAAGATGCTACGCGTGGTAGCCTTACTACTTGCAGAATCTGAAATATTCTCTACTGATAAGAATCTTTTCTGAGCGATTTGCAATGAATCACCCAATACCTCTACAGGTTTCTTGAGAGGGATAGAGACAACGAATCGACCATTCGCTTCTCGTTCAGTATTTTGCACGAAATGTGCCTCACAGGCGTTCTCTTCATTTGTGCGGACCTTTTCCTCAGGGTAATGTTCGAGTTGCCAAAACCTATCAATGGGGTCAGAAGCATCCTCGATCGTGCCAAGATTGCACTGTACAGGGTACGCAGAAGGGGGGCCTGTAGGGCCAGAAACAATCCAACCAAAACGAGTCTTTTGGAGGATGGGAAGATTTGGGCCTAGACCAATTTGTCCAATACAAAGGAGCTGCCAGAAAATGGGCGAACCAATCAGAATGTCGATGGTGCCCGGTTGGTCGTAGGACAGATCTGATAACTTGATGTTATCAGGAACCTTGAAGCTGTTTCGCTGGACGCGAAAACTTGGGGTAACACCCGTAATCTCATCGAGAACAAGACAGGATAGGCCAATGCCGTATGAAGTGTGAGGGGCTTGCAGCTTGATATCACACCTAGCCTTGATTTGAGAAGTGGCTTTACTTAAGCCAGAAACAGTAACGTTGACTTCGCGAATTGGAAGCTTCAACCTTTTACACAAATCTGAACGTATGAAGTTCGATTGGGAACCGGAATCCAGCAGGATTCGCACAACATGAGGCGTACCATCATCAGCGATGAGTTTAGCGGTAGCCGTAGGTAAGAGTACCTGCAAAGCATTCGAACAGAATGCAGAAATCGATTGATTTAGCTCAACAGGGGTTTCTGCTGACACTGCAGATCCTGGTTGACTAGAAGAAGCGTTCTGAGGCTTATCCTCATGAAGAAGGGTGTTGTGCCTTGATTTGCACTTTCTACACGTATGTTTGGAGCTACAGAGGCTCGATAGGTGACCCTGAGTTAGGCAATTAAAGCATACGCGGAGCTCTCTTGCCTTTGACTTTCTGTTAAGAACAGACAGCTTGACAAACTTATCGCATTTGTACAAGGAATGAGATCCTTTACAAAGTGGACACGAAGGGGTACCCGACACAAATGATTTAGAATGTACCTTGGAAGACCTTTCGGGTACAAGCTTGCTATCTTTTACCTCTAGAGTTTCTAGAAGATTTGCTGTATTTTGTAAGAATTCCTTGAACTCATCAAGATTAGGCAGGTCAGAACTTGACCGGTTTCTAAGGACCTCCCATTCACGAAATGTAGTGGGGTCCAGTTTTTTAGAAACTACATAAATTATAACAACATCAAGCAGCTCGCTTTTGGTTGCTAATGATTTGATTGCTGCAAAATGTGTGAATAACATATCGCTAATCGTACGTAATTTAGTTGCAGATTCCTTACTGCACGATTCAAGTTCGAATATAGCATTGAGGTGGTTATGAATCAGAATTTTTGGATCATTGTAACGATTACACAATGCATCCCAAGCTAGAGTATAATTACCCGCAGTAAACTCTAAACTTTTTATAATTTGGCTTGCATCACCCTGTAAACTAGCCTTTAGGTAATGCAGCTTCTGAATATTAGTCAGCGTTTGATTCTCATGAATTAAGCTACTAAATATCTCACGAAATTCTAACCATTCTGAAACACTTCCTGAATATTTAGGAATTGAAATGGTAGGAAGCCTAAACGATGGCGTATTACACTGCGAGCTGCAGTTTGAATGCCCTGATCTTAAGCTACCAGCAGGCGATCCAGAACGATCTAATGCAACATCAGACTGGCTGTTGTATTCATTAATCAAATATTTAGCTTGTGCGATTGCAAAATAATAAGAGTCTTCAAATTCGACTCGCTGTTGCATTTCCCGTTCTGCATCCTCACTGGCTTCTAAAATTTGTTCATGAACCGCATCATATTCTGATAACAATGTGGCTGCATTATTCAATCTTTCTTGTAACTGAATAATTTGAATGCTAGATAACGATTGATCTACCTCGTAAATTGTTTGCAACGATTGCACGTATTTTGCGAAACTCGTAAGCTTGCCTTTGATAGAGCCACGTGCCCTAACAAGCGAATTCATAATTGTTGAAATGAAAACAACTTAAGGATGAAAACTGTTCGTACGCCACTGGCGTGAATTTTGTACGCTTCTGGTACGCGGACCCAACGGGTCAACTATCTGTGATATTTCAGGCAAGATGCTACGCGTGGTAGCCTTACTACTTGCAGAATCTGAAATCAGCGATATTTCAGGCAAGATGCTACGCGTGGTAGCCTTACTACTTGCAGAATCTGAAATATTCTTTAATGATAAAACCTTTCGCACGCCTCTGGCGCGAATTTGGTACGCCTCCGGTACTCGGAATGAATCACGACGCGGATGGCCGTGTACTACGCAAGACCAAATTGCGCCACGAACGCGAGACTGTTTTAACAACGCAAACGGCTCTGCAATTTGAAAATGCAGGGGTTATTTTAATCACGCATGGACAAAGCAACTTGGCATTTTACGCGATTACCTTGTTTATATAACTCATAAACCATTTGTTTATGCTATAATACACAGCTGAAATTAAGCACACATGCAAACACAGACGAAGTAAACCAAATTTATGCATAGGAAAATCAGGCTTACATTGATATTGGTGCGTGCCTCCTTTTCGTTACTGTGGTCTGAACGAGACGCCGCTGACTGCCGGCTTGCAGCTGCACGCGAATGGGCGGGAAACGTTGGCGTTGCTCAGCCCTCTCGATTCCTCTCTTACGGGCACCGCATGTGCCCTCTTCGTTCCACGCGTTGCGGCGAATATGGAACGCTGCTTCCTTGCGGTTGATTACATGCAATGCAATACACAACTGAATATGCTTTTGTACTTGCCAATGACCAATGTTGTCGAATGCTGTCGCTGTTGATTGGACTCGCAATGACCTAATGTGGTTTAATCCTGGCTCTGTAGGACCAATGTTGGGGAGCCTTCTCAGTTTTCCGTTATTTGGAAAATTCCTGATTGCCAGCTCGCCTTGGAATTTAATGGACTGTATGGATTTATTTTCTTCACTGAATTATACACTCGTTGAAAGCAAAGTAGGTAATTTATTTGCTATAAATTTACACGAACAGTTTAACATTTAAACATGTGAACAATAATTACTTTCGCAGAGCGGACCGGTTCGCATGCTGCCACGTTGACAGAAGGAACGTAAGTGAGTTTTTAGAATCGGACCCGCCCGGCAGTCTACTGCGCACAGTATGAATTCAGAATGCATGAGAGGCGGCAAAAGTTTATAAAGTCCTTAACAAAGAGGGTGGGGAAAATCTGCACGAAGGTAACGTAAATGAGACTTTTGAAGATGTGAACAAAGATGATAGTGTAGATGAGACCGTTGAAGATATGAACAAAGGCAATGGTGTAGATGAGAATGTCGAAGATATGAACAAAGTAAAAGAACAGAATAGACATTTTGAATCCACAACTCCTTTTGATAATATTAAAGTACCTTCTTCTTTTCAAAACTGTTTGCTTTGGCCAACAATTCCAAAAACTACTCCGAAACAAACAAAAGAAAAAATACCATCTGTCGCCACTTTGCAACAATGGAGGGAATATCATATGAAAAAAGAAGAAGCAAAAAAGAAGAACGAATTGGAGAAAGAAGAAAGAAAGAAAAAACGTATTGAAAAGGCTCTTCAGAGCAAGAGAATCAATAATCAGAAAAATAAGAAAACAACCGAAGTAGACGAATGTGAAACAGAAGAAAATGAAATAGAAGAAAGCGAAATAGATGAAGCTGAAATAGAAGAATCTGAAAAAGAAGATAAAGAAAATAACAAAGAATTAGTGCCAATTAAGAAACAGCATGTTATAACGGGTGTTCATAAACAGTCGTCATCCCAGTAGGTTTTGACTTCAGAAACGTATGTCTATTAAAATGGAGAAAAAATGCGCTATGACAGTACTCAATGATGTTTCATTGTGTTGCACGAATTAATCAAAGACATAACATTTTGTTTTTCAAAGCAACTGGGATGACGACTGTTTATGAACACCCGTTAGAAAAGTATGAGGAGGAGTATTTTCCTGGAATTGTGGAAGATATAAAATTAAGGGGCAAACTAGCTAAAGTTAGTGTTATGCAGCTAAGTGGACCTTTCTATTGGAAGTGGCCTAAAAGTAAAGATACTTTGTGGTATGATTTCCATGATATTGTGGAAATAATATCTGCTCCTTCGTTAATCAATAGTAGAGGTTTTTATAAATGTCCCGAAATAGAAAAATTTCAAACTTTTATTAAATGATTCTGTACTATAATAATTATTTTTTATTTCTACTTATGGTAATAAAATAAAATGTTTCAATGTTTAACTTACATAGTGCCTTTAAAAACCACTTTTTCTTGACATATCAGCTTTACGAGCAAAATGTGTCAGCTTTAGGTACATGTTCATTTCCGTGTGTCAGCTGTAATTACCTACAATTAATATCTATATTAAAATTTAGTAAAATAATTATTAATATCGCTATAAGCAACTGAAATGTAAATACACATCACTTTTTAATCATTGAACTTGTACCTAACATAAATTTTATTTTTCCTTTACCTTAACTATTACGTTTGTGACATACCATAACCTAAAATTTTTCTAAGAGTGTCAGCTTTTGGTACATTTACCTACTAGTTTTTCTAATTATGTTTTCTAGCATTATATTAAATAAAGTTGGTGACAATGCAGCTCCTTGATGCTCCTTTTGGTTTAGTAGAACGTTTTCTGTAACGCCGCCTGTGCTTCGGATTTCTCCATTGTTATTTGTACTAGTTTTATTATTTTCTCTGGTATGTTTATGTTTCGCATGTCTATCATCAGTTTTTTCTTTTAAAAATCTATAGACAAAAGATGCACTTCTATATCATATTTAAATGCCTTCCCTATTATCTGGTTAACTACACGTATAGCGTCTACAGTTGATCATCCTGGCCTGAATCTGCACTGATAATCACCGAGTTGTTTTTCTGTATGTTTACTTAAGCGTAGTTGTATTAGGGCTGATATTAATTCGTACGCGACACTCAGCAATGTAATACCCCGATAGTTATGTCATATTTCTTTTATTTTCTCTGTGCCATGTATGTGTTGGTCTTCAACTTGCATGCCTCTTTATGCAATTCTGTGCTTTCTCTTATTTTTCTTTATGTTTCTGTACATTTCCTTAGTGTTGTTGTTTTTCCTATTATTTTCAATTTCTTCCATTTTCTGATTTATCTATTCTGCCTTCTTTTTTCTAAATAGTTTTTCTGAGCTGAAGTCATATTAGAATAAATTAATTGTAATTTGTAAGATTAATTAATAAAACATACTGTATATAGTTAAAATAATCCAGAAGGTTAATTTTAAAACATTTAGATTAAAATTAGAAATTACTATAGTAAAAATATGATTATAAACAACGGAATTTTGTTTAAAAAAATCCTTTAATTTAATGTTATTTATTGACTGGTTGGTGTATTAAAGGGTATATTCAATTAAAATCATAAAAGGAAGAAATAAAATGAATTTTAAAACATACTGAAGAATAAGATGGTTAATAAACGACTTGGAATAACTACATATAAGTCAATATTAGGTATTCTTTTGATTTGGAGTTTCGTGTGAGTTGTTGTCAAGTTGATACATATGCAATTGAGCTGAAATTGGGTGTATACTGCATCTGGTTGAATTTGACTCGGATGGCATCAGTATTCTTGTGTGACGTCTGAAATAATATGTAATAATCGAATTGGATTACGAGGGAGAACAGTTTTTGGATAGCTAGTGGCTTAGTAGCTGTTACAAGTAGATTGGAATTACTGGTTGGAGTCCATACAAGGTACATTTAAAGCGAGGACATCTGGGTTGCAGTGTGAGACCTTAGCGGTGTTCGACCTGTAGTTGCACCGTGGATTCTAATGAAAGTGGGATTTCTGTTGAGGATACAAATACATGTGACAAGATGGTTTGGATACGTTTGTGCTGTTTCTGCAGAGAGGTTGTACTCATTCTACGTAAGGCAAGAAAATCAGGTATTGTAGAGATATGATGATGATAATTAAATTAATAATTAATAAACTCACTACACATCCTATTATGTTTTATTTAAATCAAATTCTGACTGATTAAAAGTAACTAAATAATTGTATAAATGGGTTCACTGATTGTAGTGTTTTGCCCTTTATAGTAATTCGCACATCTGCAAGTGAAATAATTTATAGCTAGCTTTTAATACGCATGTAGACTCAAAATCTGCAAGTTAGGTTCACCGATATGTTCATATTTAAACTCCCGTGTTACGCCACTGGGCTGTGAAATTGAACACAGCAACGCGCAAACTTACTGCGCTGTCAAATTTTATCTATCAACAAATTGATTTTCCATGTGGTTCGTTTCTGTGTAGGTATTTACAAGTGAATTCAAAAGCAAATCTATGAACAAATTATCAGGTAATTCAAATATCGCGCTTTATTAAGCGTCACTAATGTTGTTTCGTGACGTAAACCGACGCCGTTTGGGTTACTTCATTTGTTTATCACTCCACTAACCTCACAATTCTAATTTGGCTAATTATTGGCAAAATAATTTATCTGGAGACTTGGATATGCCTGCTGCTTACTCGAAATGGATGGTGTGAATTTCTTGCATTTTATAAAAGTTGTCTGCTTTTCACCATTCTTCAAATATTACCATTCCATTCCCTTTATAGCCTTATTTGATCTAGTATTGTGCTCTTTGCACTGTATTAAGAACATTCTGTCCTTCTTACCTTTATTTAAAAAGTTCATAGAACTGTACTTATTCAATTATACTGACATGTAAATTTATTAAACACGTATGTAATAAACCCCTTTGGTGATAGATTTGTTGAATTTTTGATTGGCTTTACTTTGCACTAACCTCTTAATTTATGCTAATTAATATTTCTGTGACTCTAATTTACGAATTGAGCTCTGCCTTATTGCCATTTATTCTGAAGTCATTCCATTTAATATCGGCAATGCTTTACCAATGTAGTTATGAATTAAAGTTTCTGATTTAACTTCTTGCAGTTGCCTGCTTACCCCAGCTCTGTGCTTTATTGACTTGCTTTAATTATCTATGTTGCAAGCAGAGTTGAGTAACGAGCTAAATACCATCTTAGTATATGTGAATAAAATAAACATTAATTAATTTCTACAGTAGAATATTTTTTATTTTTTTTTAATACGGATTGTGCCAGATCAGCATACATTTGCTATTACATGGCATAGTTAAAAGATATTTAACGACTATATCACTATTATAAATTGTTTATTATTGTGAAGATTGAAGATTTGAGGTGTTAATTCGCTATTACTCTTCAGAACATCAATGGGTAACTTCCTTTTCTGCCTAGTATATAATTGTCTACTGCCAATGTTGTAGTGTACTGGGCCACTGCATTGATGGATGTTATCATAGAATTTTAGAGCTGTATTTTTTATGTATTCTTCAACTGTGGGAATTTCTGTTTCTCTGTGGAGCTGCGTATTCCGAACATACCACTAAGCACTAGTTATTATTCGGATCGTTTTGTTTTGTAACACTTGAAGTTTGCACCAGACACTACACCCGTATGTTAAAACTGGTTGGATGATGGCCGTGTAAATGAGAGTTCGACATTTTATTCTCAGTGGTGACTTTTTGTTAACGATGGGATAACGCAGAATAATTAGTTATACACATAAAAACTTACTTTTGTTAACATGTTAGAAATGATGTGTGTTGATTGAAAATAAGTTCAGTTTTTAAAATGTCATATTAATAATTTGACAGTGACACTCTGAAAGATCAAAAATAATTCTATTTATTTATTTTGTACTCAGCCAATTATAGACGTCGCTGTACATTTTGCAAGACCTTACCTGAGATTTGAGATCATTATATTAATTGAGCTAGCCAAAGAAATAAATTATTTGATAAATTAAAATTAGAATTAGGGCAAATATTTAATTAGGAGTATTTTAGCACTTAAGTAACTAATGTGTAGATATTGGCTTGCTAAGAAGAGTCAATAATTATAACTAAAGCTGATATTATATGGCAAATGCATATTTTGTATAATTGATATGCCGGCAAAACTTTTTGCATATGTATACGAATTATGTGAAAACAAATCGTTTAAGCCAAGTTTCATTTTGCATATTTATACGTTTTTGAGCATACTTTCTGGATTTGGCATATTTGGTTATATTTAGCAATAATTTGTAATGTATTAACTTTTAGAGATTTTTTTGTTAAATTTACTATTTCATTAAATTTATTAATAAAATGTTTATTCGCAACTATCTACTTTCACTTTCTGGCGCTGGAGTGCAGTGTGCATATCGAAATAAGAAGAGAAAAGGGGAAGTCCCAGTTAAAATCTTTGACTATATAAACCTAGACTGCCAGCAACCCCCATCTTTCCCATAGAAGCAATGTATAAGCATCAGCCAACATAGAATCTATTTCAAGAGTCAAAGATGAAGTGTTGGGTAAATAATAGTCTGGCGGAGTTAGGGGAAATCTCATTTTTATGTTGGTTTACAACGTGAAATTGGCGTTGGCAGTCCATGTTTATACAGGGTGATTCAAATTAAGTGCGCACCATTGCTATCTTTGTTATTAATAATTTTACAAAGTAGGTTAAATTAGCAAACTAGTAGTGTTTTTGGCGCTGATTAATATACAATTAATAAAAAAACAATCGAATAACGAGTTTGCGACAAAATTAAAAACTTTTAGCTTTTTTTATATTTATAAACTGAAACTTGCGATAACATCTATAGTATTCATTTTAAGACAATAGTGTATTAAGACTTATATCACAAATTCATTTTTACTTCAAGTTTTTGAAAAATATACAGGGTGTTTCATTTAAAAAAACAATTTAAATTTGTCGCCAAGGAGTTATTCGATTGCTTTTTTAATTAATTGCATATTAATCAGCATCGAAAGCACTACTAGTTTGCTAATTTAACCTACTTTGGAAAATCAATAATAACAAAGATAGCAATGGTGCGCACTTAATTTGAATCACCCAGTATAGTCAAACGTTAAAATGAAGAACATCTTTGAATAAAAATGAGAGAGATAAATATACTCATTCAAATAATTAAAATTTTTACATTTAGAATACTTCTACTTATTTTCAAAAAAATTAAAGCATATTATGCGCATATGTAGTAACTTTGGGTGCATATACTCAAAAAAGTTATGCATATATATGCGCATATTTTCGTACATGTGAGTGCATATAATTATCAGCTTTAATTATAACACTATATTGTGCAAAGAAAGTTATTTGCTGACCTCGTGCTATTGTAACCCTTCCTACGGTTGGGTTGTAAACGATGCACGGTACATTAAATTCCACTTTGTATGCCTAGCAATACATAAATTTTTGTATCAGTAAGAGGAATGTCAACTCCATGACAGATTTCGGTACTTTTAAAAACGGTTGGTTGCAAAATGTTGTCTGGGAGAAATTCATATTCATCTTTTGTTGTGACTTGTTATACTCACTTAATTTTTTATTTCTTTTTATGTTTATTATTCCGGCTACGAATCAGGGGCGGACTGGCTAGGGATGCCGGGATGAGATCGCATCCCGGGCCCTTGGGCCGTCCGGGCCCGCAGGCTTTAAACTAAAATGCAACGCCACCAGCGCATTTACACTGCCACATTTTGGCCCCGAAACCCCCGCCCCGCAATTAATTTGTAATCCATTTAATTTATTATGTAAATGTAATTAAAAATAGTTCTTTAGGGGTCCCAAAATCCCACAGCACCGGAAATATCTTATTGATGTAAATACTTCTTTGTGTACTTATAGCTAAAAAAATCCAAACCCCACTCGATTAGTATATGAAATAGCACGCACTGCGATTCACAACCAGAAAGCAGGTAACAAGCCCTTGCGTTGGCAGTGAATCCCACTCTAAATTTTAATAAACAAAATGATGTTACTTACGCAATGAGGATATATTTAGTTTCATTCATATATAGGTATGTATATATTGTTTGTTTATGAAGTATTTTTGATGACACTATTTGTGTTTTTATGCCCTAATCATCTTGAGACTGAAAGCCTAGTCTTTCGAAACGTAGAAGATAAGAAAAATAAAAAAGTAGTTTGTTGTGTGGTGATTACCATAAACTTAAAAAACATTAATACCAATGGACCACAAAAGAGTGCAACAAAATATAATTTATACATCAATATATGTACTATTGCGGAAAAAATATTTCGCACGGTTTGTTTGCCTTGTGTATGTATGGTTTTATCAAGTGGACTAAAGCCACTAAATTGTCAATTGTACAACTGGCATTATGCCATTAAAACTTAAAATGTCGAATCACGTTCTAAGCGAGGCCAAAAAAGGCTTTGTTATCGCAAAGCTAGAAGAGAGATGGTCACTGCAACGTGTGGCCCATGAAGTTGGTTGCGGAAGAAGAACCATTTCTTAACATAACCTGAAAAAGCTAGTAATTCGACAATAACCCCAAAATGTGAAAAATGACAAATAGTCAGATACACACTAAGCCACTGTGGATAAAACCAAGTAACTAGATTAAGTATCGTGCGAAATATTTTTTCCGCAATAGTACCTATTCAATAAGATGATTATTAAAAAGTTATGCAATGCATGATTCAATCAACATATTCAGTAATGCAGGTAATGCAGTATACCGTATGAATAATACATTTAATTTAAATAATATCCAGATCTCTAATGTATATCATGTGATGTAACAGTTGTATGTTTTAAACTGGTGGGGTTGTAAGGGCAACCAGAGGGTTGTTTATATTTAGTAGTAACAAAATAACTCGAATTAATAATCTACGATCAAATTTGACTTTAAGTCACAAATATTATTCAAATATAAAATTCAAGATTGTTTGATTCCATTTAACGTGGTATATTACTATGAAGCCAGTAAAACTAGTGAAAGTGAGTGTTGTGGTATGCTGTTGAACTGTCTATCCAAATAATAGAGGTTTCAAAGAGGTACAACGAGCTTTGATTTGGTCGGGAAGAACCCAAGAAGGTGTTTGCTGAGTAGAATTTATCCAGTTAGGAGCTGAGATAGAGTATTCAGGTACAAGATAGACAATCGGAAGGTTAGTACCCATCTCTCAAACATATTTCATAGTTTTTTAGTTCTGTTTTGCTTCCTTTATTGGTTTAAAATCTGAAGCTAAATTTTCAAATAAAAGCCAAGAGTCATGCCGTAAAAGTGAGTGAAAGTGAGTAAACGTGAATGTTTAATCCAAAAGTGAAACATGGGCGCATCTCTACTCCACTGTTACCTATTTCCAGGCAGCGCTTGTGGCAAAAAGATGTAAAACCACTTTTATAAATATTGAAGCACAGTGAGTGCAAGAAAGACATGTTGCTATAGGCCTGGGCGCATTATGTATTGTACAATTATTATGAGATACCGATTTTGCCCGAGGAAAGTTTCAACCTAACTGTTAGCACTTTCTTAAAAGTCACTCTGCCTATTCAAGTTATGACAGAAATAATACCTTGCATTTTAGTCGTTTTCCTAGTTAATAGGAACTGTATCTTCGATACAGACTAAAAAGTTAAAAGGATAGTGATAGTTGAAAAGGCAAATTAATGCAAACACACTTGAAAAAGGCAGCTATTGATTTATTCTACCAAAATAAAGGCGTATAATACATGTATGAAATCATAAATGGGCACCTAAAAATTAAAATTACAAAGCTAAGACTAGTTAGTTGATATTTTCACGACAGACGAATTTTGTTATGTTAGTGAGCAAAGTTGCAACGTGGCCTTGTGTAAGCGAGCCGGAAGTCTCCACATCTCAGATTATTGGCGTACACAAAGCCAGCACTTATTGCTATTTTTGGTGCAATACTGATGTTAACGACACAAATAATGAAAAGGAGCATACAGATGTGATATGGCGAAAACAGTTTCAGCTTCGATATACAGTACAAACTTAAACAGAACAACACAGATTATAGCTATACCCACATTTAAGTCCATTATTTATTCTAGCGAAATATGGCTTGCTCTATATACACACTGACAACTTCAGTGATAACATAGGGCATCTAAAGATTTCAACTATTATACTTTTAAAAATAGTAACTGCCATTATACTGCACGATCTTGTTTATAAAAACTGGTCAACACTTTTACTTTCTCTACAACAGTCACTAATAGAATTTCTACCACGAGGTGAGGTTTCCTTAAACGAATCTAAAACTACTGACTCTTGTTGAATATTGAAACCTAACAGACAATTTCTTATGTTAACAAATTTTATACGTAATTTAGTGTAATCATCTCACAATTAAATAATAAAATATATCAATCACAGATAATTCTCAAAATAATTTAAGGTTACACAAATACCTAAATATATATCTACACACATCACTCAGTCTCACGCTTATAATACAGACATTAAATAAGTAGGAAATCGTTTGTGCAAACCACATTATCTGTGTTCGACACAAACAACAGCAGTTACGTGATTCGTGAAGCAATTTTCAATTTTACCTATCCTACTTAATGGAAAGACATTGTATTTCTAAAATACACTGACAATCGGGTTGATTGCTATATAAGGCTTAGACTGCAGCAGGAAATGTGCTTAGCAAAATTTTAAAGTTTTATACTACTTAAAAAATCATTGCAGCTGCAAAGAATACTTTACATATTTACAATTTCGCACCATATTCTTAACGATACACTGAAATGACAAACTGAAATAAATTTACTGAGAAATGAACTTACTAAAACGGAATAATAAATGAAAAAATATGTTCTGCATTGCAGTCCAAGTTACAAATTTTAGAATTTATTATAAACTTTTTTATACATATTTATAAAAGTGCAACACATTCATACTCTTGTTTTATTTCATGAAAAATAGTGCTGATGTGCTGCATATCTTTCAAAATCTGCATTTAAGGAGTAAAATTTCCGCCGTAATTACTGGGTTACACACTGGATTTGTTACAATACGGTCATAAAATAAAACGTTTACCTCAAAGGCAACATGGAAGCTAGGGATTGATAAATATCTAATTCAATTGGCAACATTATAAATTAAAATAATTAAACCTACTACATACACAGTCTTCTTAAACTAATATAACAGCTATATACATGGCATGGGGTTTCTAAGATACTTCAAATTGACACATCTACACATGTCACAGAGATTTTACAAGTCTCCTACATCATTATGTTACACAGAATAACTTACTTATCAACAGCCAATTTCCAAACGTTCAATTTAATACTGTAAATGAATCCAAGATCGATAATTTTGCAGACAAAAGTTCAGTAGAGAGCAAGTATGTATTCTCTGTAAGTAGACAAATGAGATTTCCGCAAAATTAAAAATTCCTTCCTAACAACCAACCGATCAAAATCCATTAGCACCTTTAGCACTTATCCCATAATTTTATTGTCCTAACTACAAATAAGTTCTGAATATCTCGAGAATGCTCTCAAAGAACGAAAAGTTTACAGTGGACATTCGCAGTGAGATGAAGGACAAGTAGAGACCCTAACAGCGGGTCCGAACAACGTTCACTATTAAATTTTTACAGGCGACAACACCATAAAATATCAACAATCGAAACATGCCAACACAACCATTTTCCACAAATTTTTAACCTAATCGCAGCTGCTGTTCTCAAGGCGTAAAGAAGTTCAACACTCAGATGTCTTCTCAAAAACACATTGATATGAAAAAACTGCAATCTAATATCTCGAAATTAGCACAGTCAATAGAAGCACCGTAGTAAATATCATGGAACTGCTGCAGGTTACGGCGCCGTTGACATCCTTCTTCGGTGGCTTTTGTGTTTCATGCGGTGTCTGGTGAGAGTCATCGTAAGTCTTTCCTGTACTGTCAGGTTTGTGGTGGGTATTGGTGTGAGTTCCTCCTCCTCCATCTTGAAAAAAATACAATCATTAGCTAATGTTAAAATAAAAATTATTATTACTAGGGATGCAACTGGGTATCGGATTACCTGGGCCGGGTAGTGGTTTTTATATTTGTAAGTATTTATAATTATGTATCACTGAAGAATGTTTGTGTTATAATTTATATTGTTTATAATGTATATCCTGCGGTAATTAAAGTTATTATATATATCATATGAATAAAATTAACGATAGAGATTTAAAATACGGGGTGTACCATTTTCCACTTTCACACATCAAGTTCTTAAATTTAAATATAATTACTATTTTTTTTCTTGTTTATTCTAGTCTGCCTAATGTGTTCTTTAAAATGACATTTGCTTAATCCACTTCTTGTTTTTCGGTTCACAGAAAATTTAATTATTCATAAAATATTGAACACATGTAAGGCAAAAAAAAAATTAATATCTTCAAAACTAGTAAACCCTCCAATATGAAATTATTATCAAACTATATTGGAGTAATTAATAACTGCAACACATCAACATTTTATTCTAAAATATTTTTTAATTGTAATTGGTATCCGCTACTCAGTAATACCGAGTACCTGGCAAGATCAGCAGGCATCCTTACAAATTAGTATGAAATTATGATAGAAATGCTATGAAATTTTTGTGAAATTGCTACAGAGCATTCTAAATTTACTGAATTTATTGTAAAATACTATGAAATTATGGTGACATTATTAAACAACGCTATGAATTTACTGAATTTATTGTGAGCTACTTTGAAAGCATCTTGACATTATTGCAGAATGTTCTGACTACTGAATGTATTGGGAAATATTATGAAATTATTTTGAAATTATTACACACAACTTTGAACGTACTACTTAAATTTATATGTAATAATATGAAATTATCGTGAATTTATTACAGAACACTATGAATTTACTGAATTTTTTGTGAAATACTATGAAATTATCGTAAAATTGCTACAGATCATTCTGAATTTACCGAATTTATTGTGAAATATTATAAAACTATCTTGAAATTATTAGAGAAAACTTTGGAATTACTTAAATTAGTATGATATAATATGCAATTATCGAGACATTATTACAGAACACTCAGAATTTACTGAGTCTATTGTGAACTAGTGAATAATTACAAAATTATTTTGAAATTATTGCAGACAACTTTGAAAGTAATTAAATTAGTATGAAATAATATGAAATTATTTTCAAATTATTAGAGACACCTTTGAAATTACTTGAATTATCATGAAATAATATGAAATTAGCGAGACATTACTTCAGTACACTCTGAATTTAGAGATTCTATTGTGAACTATTTTGAAAGTATATTAAAAATTACAGTTGAATGCTCTGAATTTACTGAATTTATTGTGAAATATTATGAAACAATCGCGACATTACTACAGAATGCTCTAAATTTATTGTGAAATATTATGAAATGATGTGGAAATTATTATAGACAGCTTTGAAATTACTTAAATTACCGATACTTTATTACAGAACACCTGAAATGACTGAGCCTATTGTGAAATACTACTAAATTATCGTGACATTGCTACAGAGCGTTCAGAATTTACGGAATCTATTGTGAAATATTATGAAATTATCTTGAAATTATTACAACTTTGAAATTACTTAAATTAGTATGGAATTATTGAGACTTTATTACAGAACACTCTCAATTTACTGAATCTGTCGTAAACTACTTTGCAAGTATCTTGAAATTATTACAGAATACTTTGAAGTTACTGAATTTATTGTGAAATATGAAATTATTACAGACAACTTTGAAATTACTTGAATCGGTATGAAATACTCTGAAATTATCAAGACTTACAAAACACTCTCTAAATTTACTGAACCTGTTGTAAAATATCATGAAATTATTGTGCAATTGCTACATAGCGTTCTGAATTTACTAAATTTATTGTGAAATATGAAATTACCTTGACATTATTACAGACAACTTTGGAATTACTTAAATTAGTATGAAATTATTGAGACATTATTACAGAACACTGAGTTTATTGAATCTATTGTGAAACTTTGAAAGTATCATGAAATTATTACAGACAATTTCAAAATTACTTAGATTGGTATGAAATACTATGAAATTATCATGATGTTAATATAGAACGCTCTGAATTTATTGTAAAATATTATGAAAATTATCATGAAATTGCTACAGAGTGCTCTAATTTGACTGAATTTATTGTAAAATACTATGAAATTGTTACAAAACGCTCTGAATTTACTGAATTTATTGTGAAATATTATGAAATTATCTTGAAATTATTATAGACAACTTTCAAATTACTAAATATAGTATAAAATACTATGAAATTATTGTTATATTAGAACAGAACGCTCTGAATTTATTGTGAAATATTATGAAATTATCAGGAAATTATTATAGATAACTTTAAAATTACTTAAATCGGTATTAAATACTCTGAAATTATCAAGACTTTATTACAGAACACTCTGAATTTACTGAGCCTATTATAAAATACTATCAAATTATTGTGCAATTGCTACATAGCGTTCTGAATTTATTGTGAAATATGAAATTACCTTGAAATTATTACAGACAAGTTTGAAATTACTTAAATTAGTAAGAAATTATATGAAATTATTGAGACATTATTACAGTACACTCTGAATTTATTGAATCTATTGTGAAACTTTGAAAGTATAATTAAATTATTACAAAAATTTCAAAATTACTTAAATTGATATTAAATACTATGAAATTATTATGATGTTAATATAGAACGCTCTGAATTTATTGTAAAATATTATGAAATTATCAGGAAATTGCTACAGAGCGCTCTAAATTGACTGAATTTATTGTAAAATATTATGAAATTATCGTGAAATTGTTACAAAACGCTCTGAATTTACTGAATTTATTGTGAAATATTATGAAATTATCTTGAAATTATTAGAGACAATTTTCAAATTACTTAAATTAGTATGGAATACTTTTGAAATTAGAACCGAATGCTCTGAATTTACTGAATTTATGGTGAAATATTATGAAATTATCTGGAAATTATTATAGACAGCTTTGAAATTACTTAAATTACCGATACTTTATTACAGAACACCTGAAATGGCTGAGCCTCTTGTGAAATACTACTAAATTATCGTGACATTGCTACAGAGCGTTCAGAATTTACAGAATCTATTGTAAAATATTATGAAATTATCATGAAATTGCTACAGAGCGCTCTAATTTGATTGAATTTATTGTAAAATACTATGAAATTACTGTGAAATTGTTACAAAACGCTCTGAATTTACTGAATTTATTGTGAAATATTATGAAATTATCTTGAAATTATTATAGACTACTTTCAAATTACTTAAATTAGTATGGAATACTATGAAATTATTGTGAAATTGGAACAGAATGCTCTGAATTTACTGAATTTATTGTGAAATATTATGAAATTATCTGGAAATTATTATAGACAGCTTTGAAATTACTTAAATTACCGATACTTTATTACAGAACACCTGAAATGGCTGAGCCTATTGTGAAATACTACTAAATTATAGTGAAATTGCTACAGAGCGTTCAGAATTTACGGAATCTATTGTGAAATATTATGAAATTATCTTGAAATTACTAAAACTTTGAAATTACTTAAATTAATATAAAAATATTGAGACTTTATACAGAACACTCTCAATTTACTGAATCTGTCGTAAACTACTTTGCAAGTATCTTAAAATTATTACAGAATACTTTGAAGTTACTGAATTTATTGTGAAATATGAAATTATTACAGACAACTTTGAAATTACTGAAATCGGTATGAAATACTCTGAAATTATCAAGACTTTATTACAAAACACTCTCTAAATTTACTGAACCATTGTAAAATATTATGAAATTATTGTGCAATTGCTATATAGCGTTCTGAATTTACTGAATTTATTATGAAATATGAAATTACCTTGAAATTATTACAGACAACTTTGGAATTACTTAAATTAGTATGAAATTATTGAGATATTATTACAGAACACTCTGAATTTATTGAATCTATTGTGAAACTTTGAAAGTATCATGAAATTATTACAGACAATTTCAAAATTACTTAAATTGGTATTAAATACTATGAAATTATCATGATTTTAATATAGAACGCTCTGAATTTATTTTAAAATATTATGAAATTATCATGAAATTGCTAAAGAGCGCTCTAAATTTACTGAATTTATTGTAAAATACTATAAAATTATCGTAAAGTTCTTACAAAATGCTCTGAATTTACTGAATTTATTGTGAAATATTATGAAATTATCTTGAAATTATTATAGACAACTTTCAAATTACTTAAAATAGTATGAAATACTATGAAATTATTGTGAAATTAGAACAGGATGCTCTGAATTTACTGAATTTATTTTAAAATATTGAAACTAACTTAATTATTATAAACGACTTTGAAATTACTTAAATTACTGTGAAATACTATGGAATTCACGTGACATTACAGAACATTCTGAATTTACTGAATTTATTGCGAATTACTTTGAAAGGAACTTGAAATGATTGCAGAATGCTTTGAATTAAGGAATTTATTGTGAAATACTATAAAATTATGACAGACAACTTTCCGAGATACAAATTAGTATCAAATACTATGAAATTATCGTGTAATAATTACAGAACGCTCTGAATTTATTGTGAAGTACTAAACATTCGCTTGAAATTATGACAGAACCACTTTAAAATTAAGCAAATTAATATCAAATACTATGAAATCATCGTTAAAATACTGGAGAATTCTGATTCTACCGAATTTATTGCGAAATATTATGAAATTATCATGAAATTGCTACAGAGTGCTCTAAATTGACTGAATTTATTGTAAAATACTATAAAATTACCATGAAATTGTTACAAAACGCTCTGAATTTACTGAATTTATTGTGAAATATTATGAAATTATCTTAATTATTATAAACAACTTTCAAATTACTTAAATTACTGTGAAATGCTATGGAATTCCCATGACATTACAAAACACTCTGAATTTACTAAATTTATTGCGAACTACTTTGAAAGTACCTTGAAATGATTGCAGAATGTTCTGAATTAATGAATTTATTGTGAAATACTATGAAATTATTACAGACAACTTGAAAGTTATACAAATTAGTATCAAATACTATGAATCCATTGTTAAAATACTGGAGAATTCTCTGATTCTACTGAATTTATTGTGAACATATATTCTAAAATATTTTTTTAATTGTACTCAGTAGTGTACCGACCAGCTACAAAATTGCTACTCTACAAATTCGGCCAGGTAGGCCTGGTATGTACCCAGTACGTGGCTGCGTTCTTAATTATTACCACAACTACACAAGAGAATTAGGCAAATCAACTTACTGTTTGGTGTAACTACAGGACCATTTCCGGATCCTGATCCACTACGAGCGTCTATATCATCGGAATCGTCATTGAAATCTGGTCCACCACCAGAACCGGACCCATCAGCACTATCGCTCTGCATAAAATTATCAGATTCGGGAAGACCAGCAGCTCCAAGAGAAGAAATCACCATCTGTGTGCAATTTATTAAGGTCAATATAATCAAAATTAAAGGCTAAATAATAGCTTCTAGAAAATACATTATTTCTTAACAGCAGTCGTTATTACAGGATGAAACTTAAGCTTGCTACTTTTAATATAAGAAGTCAAAAATATTATGAAACAACAACATATGTAAATATCTGACTCATACTATTCTGGGGCTCAAGCCAAGTTCCTGAACTTAAATTATGATTCCTACGGAAAGGTAAACAAAATATACCTGATGCACATGTCGCAGCTTATCAGCCAAGTTGGCTATTCGTGGATCAAGGTTTTGCAGGTTGGTGCTTGGCTTCACTTCGGGATTGTATTTCTGCATGTCGAGTCCAGTGTCAACTACCGTTTTAGTGTATCTGTAAAGAAAAGTTGATTGAATAACAGCATGATAACGTTAAAAGGAGAAAGTTGGCAACTAAAGAGTAAATTTAATATGTGCTGTTTCCATGATGAAAATAATTAAGTCTTTTTCACTTCAGCACAAGTGGCAGCACAGCAAGATTGGATAATATTAAAATTTACTGTTCAATATTAATAGCAATGACCTGTTGTCTGTTGCACTATTCTTGCATATTAACCCTGTTTTTATAAAATGATAATTACAAACACTTTTTAAAAACTCTGTTTTAAAATAAATTTGCAAAACATCCAACAGCTGAAATTGATTCTTGCCCTTAATCATCTATTGCACTGTAGACAGCCAAAAATGGGTTATCTACGTAAAGTCTGTTAGTCCACGTGCTTCAATTCAAATTGTTTGTTATTTTATATCATGTTTGTTAGGTTCCTGCAAAAATTCTAATTTTATAATTCAACTATCAGCTGTTAAGTCGTTTTACATCCTACCACGTTTTCAAATATACCGTTTCATTTTTTACTATGCATAATGGCAATGTTTTAAGCTTGTACGTTAGAAATACTGCACAATCATAGCTACAAATAACTGTAAAGCCAGGTAAGTAAACTGAAAGGTCGAGCACCGAATTTTACTGTAGCCATAGTTTGGAATAGAAATCAATTTTTGTCTTGTTTTCAATCTATAGAAATAAAAAGCATATTTATTTAAACTGAAAAATTATTTTAAAAATTTAGGATAGCTGATGCTACATTACTAAGTTAAGCATTGTAAGAATATATAAGCTGTAATAATTATTAACATTTGAAAGGCTTCCTATTTCGTCACAAAATTATTTCTGCTGTAGTAACATGTTATGTTTTAACTCGTACGAAGATTTGAACTTACCTGATTTTGTCTGATTAGAGCATGGTGTATTTTTAGTATTTAGTAGGTATTTTTACAGTTACTGAATAACTACGAATAATTTTTATAAGGCTCTTCGTGGAGCAGATTCGGTTCACTAAGTCGACTTGAAAAGTGTTAAAAAATGTAGTCATCATTAAATCGTTTAGCACTTTGCTCGAACAAAAAAATGGCATTGAAAACATATAGAAAGACAAAACAAGAAGTAGACAGAGAAAAATATATAAGTAAAAGGAATATAGCAAAGAAAGTAGTACGAGAAGCAAAGAGAAAAATCTGGGAAGACTTCGGTAAAGAACTCGAACAAACATATCAAGAAAATAACAGGAAATTTTGGAATGCTGTAAGAAGTATGAAGGGAAACAAAAAGAAAATAACAAAAGGAATAAGAAACGAAAACAATGAAGTAAAATTGGATATAAAAAGTATACTAGAAATATGGGCAGAATTTTTCTCAAAGAAATTCGAAATGGAAGAAAGAGCAAATGAAGAGGAGACCCCTAGAAATACAGTAGAAGACAAAAGAATAGACGAAGGAAAAGAAATTCTAAAAGATATAAACACAGAAGGACTAGACAAATCAATGAAAGGTATCGAACTAGGAAAGGCTAACGGACAAGACGAAATAGAAACAGAGATGATAAAGTTCCTAGGAGAGTAAGGAAGAGAATGGTTACTAAACATATTCAAGAAAACATGGGAGACAGAAGAAATCCCAGAAGAATGGCAAAATAACATAATCATAGCAATTTACAAGAAAGGGGATTATGCGGACTGTGAGAACTATAGAGCTATATGCCTATCCTCCACCACCTTTAAATTATACACCAAAATAATAGAAAGAAGATTGAGAAAATATATTGACAACAGACTGGAAGCAGAACAGGCAGATTTTAGGGTAGGAAGACAACACATGATAATATATACATTTTAAGAAGTATAATCGAAAAGAAAGAAGAAAAAGGAGATGAAGTATTCATTACATTCATTGACCTAAGCCTTCGACTCAATACAGAGGAATATAATATGGGCTTGCCTAAAACTACTAAAAGTACCAAGGAAATTAGTAAGGGTAATAAGAAGTATACATATATAAAACAGTAAATGGAATAGTTACACTAAATGGAGACGAATCAGACAATTTCAAGATGGAGGTAGGAATAAAACAAGGGATAGTTTCAGTCCGCTACTCTTCATAGTAACTATGACAGATTGTTAAAAAATGCTAGGACAAGAACCAAACAAAACCAGACAGTGGTAGGGTATAATACTCTAATACCAATAAAAATTGACTGCCTACTATATGCAGACGATATAGTGCTAATAGCAGATAATCAGAAAAAGATGAAGCAGTTGACGAAAATATGGAGCAAAGAAATAGAAAAGCTAGGAATGGAAATTAATATAAAGAAATGATCATAAATAACAAGAACAAAGAAGAAAATAGAGAAATATACATTAAAGAAGACAAACTGTATACGAATATTTAGGAAGTGTAATAGGATAAGATGGGAAGATAGATGGGGATAACAGGATAAATGAAAGTGTAAAAATCTATTATGCCTTAAATAAGACAATTTTCTGAAAACGAGAAATAGACAAGAAAACTAAAATAACAGTGTACAACACAGTGGTAATACCAGTTCTTACATACGCGAGTAAAACGTGGTCATTACAAGATAAACAAGAAGGGCAGAAATGCAGCAGAAATGAAATTTCTTAGAAGGATAGCGGGAAAACAAAGATGGATAGAAAACGAAACGAAGAAATAAGACAAATGACGCAACAAGCAACAATAACAACGAAAATAGAAAGAAAGCAGCTGAAATGGATACGGATGAATCAGAATAGATTGGTGAAGGGGATAGTAGAAATGGGCACAGTAGGTAAAAGAAGAGTAGGGAGACCTAGAAAGAGCTGGTTGCAAAGAATGGAAGAAATAGGAAAAAGAAGAGGAAAGACGAAAGCAGAAATGAAAATACTAGCACTGGACCGGATGGGATGGAAAATAATGGGTTAACAAACCAGAAAATATTTAATCCGACACCCTTAAAGGTATAAGGAAGATGGAAGAAGAAGAAGAATAACTACGAATAATTTTTATAAGGATCTTCGTGGAGCAGTATTCGGCTCACTAAGTCAACTTTAAAAGTATTAAAAAATGTAGTCATCATTAAATCGCTTAACACTTTCTCTGATCATCTTGCGCGCTCGTTCGCCTATCTGTGGCGCACGGACTGTAGCCTATGAGAAAGTGGAAGTAACGCTTATAGCTTCGGCAACTTGTTATGTTGCAAGGAAAGCAGTTCGGTGGCATTTCCGCTCGGTGGTATTTCAGTTCAGTAAAATGTTCTAAAAATTCACTTCAGTTGGTGGTAAATCCATGTGGTGGTAATGGTATCGGCATTAGTCCACTGGCAGTTACTTTTAATCAAAGATAAACTTAATCGGTGGTAATCCACATTTCTATCGATATTAAAATAACACAAAATCGGAAGTAAACCACTTGGTGGTGTTTAACAGTTGGTAGTAGTCCACATCGGTGGTGATTTACATCGGTGGTGATTCACATCGGTGGTGATCCACACCGATGGTACTGTATACAACTCCAAAATAACTTTCTTTTTGAGTATCACACTAGGTATAAAAAATAAAATTTAAAAAATACAGCAGGTTAGATGAATGGAACTGTATATCACACTCTATATAAAGAGAGGGAAATATCTTATAAAAAAGTAGAGAATTTCAACATTTACTTATTATGAAAAACAAAATTGTTGTTTAACAACTGATCCTCACAGATCTGCTACGTCTAGGGATGTCGGCGGGTACCCGGGTACCCGGGCCGACCCGGGTAATAGTCGACCCGGGTATATTTTCAGGACCCGGGTACCCGACTAGTAACTTATGAAATTTCCAGGAAGTCAGCCTTTTTCGGAGAAGATGATAAAAACAATAGGGATAAGCGCTATAAAAACATAACCATGGAATAATAACAAGAATGGGGTGGGGTGACCACATACCACATAATGTTTCTTGTTTCGTATAAGGCAATAAATCCGCGTCACGGAAATATTCAAGTAACATAAACTTCCTCTGTGTGATGTTGATTGATGCTGCTACCAATTTCGGACAAAAAGTCAAGTACTTGAATTTGATAGCACTTGGAAGTGGCTTGCAGTTTGAATTGATGGTAAAGTAGGGACAAAAAATCAGACGACGTGCGCCACCAAGCAAATTTGAGTTTAGCTTAAATTGTTAATTTTCCATTGATAATTGATTAAGCTTAAACCAAACGCATGATTTCAAATGAGCTGTAAAGAAGAAAATAAATATCGGTTTTGTAAATCTAATGGTGGTATTTATGACGTCGCTAAAATTTTTTTGGTGGCGCACGTCGTCTGAATTCTTGTCCCTACTTTAGGTGCTATTTCAATTTAGTTCAATTTAAAACTCGCGGCGTAAAAGAAAAATTGTAGCTACCTCAGATGTTCAGATGTACGGTAACATTTTTGTTATATATTTCGGGTACCCGGGGGTACCCGGGTACTGCTTTCGGGTACCCGGGTTTGATTTTAGACCGGGTACGACATCCCTAGCTACGTCTATGCAATTTTTAACTGATATATAAATTTTATTACAAACCTATTATAATTTGCTTCCTTTTTATCGAAATATTATGATTACTATTTCTTTGTTAGGTAAAAATGCATTTCTGAATAAAAAACCAAAAATTTTAATAAATCAACAAAACTTTCTAGCATAATTATGTATATAATTAAATAGAAAATAGTTCACTTCGTTGAATTCGTTTACGACTTCTATTTTCCATTTTTTTTTTAATCAAAGAGACGTAGATTTATTATCCGACGTTCTTTCTTTCATTTTATTGATCAATTTGTTGTAAATGGAATGTCAACTTTTATTACGTTCTTTCTAATACGCTGCGATCCCAAAAGTGGTTTTTCGGGAAATTAATGTTTGTTAGCATTTTATTAAAAATAGACAAGAGCGAATCACTACCATCAGGCCCGGATTAAAGAGGGGGGGAGGGGCCCGGGCCCTGGGCCTCCCACCAAAATGGGCCCCAGGCCACCCACATCTTAAATCCGGCCCTAACTACCGTTCTCACGGGCGAAGTATTCGCAGTAATCTGCTAGTAAGTGAGTAATTAAATCTCTGATCCAACAAAAGAGTCAAACCTCACGACAGAAACATGTTAAAGATAACTTATCCACACAAACACATGAGACACTAAGTAAATAAAAACGAATTTCTGTTAATTTAATCCAAGGATTTAGAAAATACCGGGGCTAAAAAATCGCAGCAACATGACCATGCAAAGGAACACGGCGACAAAATAAACTCCACAAACTGAAATTAATGGCAATTTTTGCAATGCAAATGCGGGCAGATATCTTTATTAGCAATTTGGGCCGAGCCCGGCGGCTCTTAATTTGCATGGAACACAAAATAATTTAGAAAAATGACGGAAATCAATTACACCTATACCGAAACTAAAAAATATGAAACCCCTTTACGGCTGTTTTAATTTTTTTACGACCCTTCGCCCAGAGCATGAAAAGCACATTAACATCCAGCACTAAATCCAACAGTCGCCGCAAAAAATTGGAAAGGGTGGGACGTCGTGGCGCAAATCAAGATAAACTCGGCAAGGCAAATTAAAAGCAAATAGGAAGGGAAGCTTCACCTAGTGCAGAAAACGGGAAATATATAGTTTTCGTCTCGTCTTGCTCAAAAAATCGAAACGAGGGCCAGAATATTTCCCATCTCATCCGTTCGAGACCAGACGAAACACGGATAAGTGTCAGTGTCACTGTCAGATGGGCGCTGCGTTAACTAAATTAATACTAAAATAAAATCCCGTATACGCGAGTGTTTATAGCATACGTTTCTGGCATATTGTGACGATCTCTAATTGCATATTTCAAAAATTCTAATAAATAAGTTACAGTTTGCAGTTTTCGACGTACAAAAATTACATATTTTTCGTGTTTTAGTACATACAAATCCGAGTCCTAGATAAACTATTAAAAATGTCATTACTCCCAAGCTGTCATGGAGTTATTAAAAACGTCTACCCCCATTTAGTTAGAGACGGGAAGAAACTAATAGCCCAAGAGCCAGTGGCAATTCGAGCAACGGACGTTCTGTAAGGCTAAAAATTTTTTTGGTGATGAGTCATAGCATGCCAAGTACATATACAACGACCTGGCAGACATCAGCCCTGCACGTCATCATCCCTTATGTTTTTGAAATTGTCAATAATATTTTAAAAAAAACTTGTCACTGTAAGCTTCAAATTTTAATATGTTTTAGTTCATGCATTGTGAAGTAGGAAAAAAAATTGACAGGCGATTTCGATGAGCACTAGTACCTGACAGGTGAGTCGAAAGATGTGCAGTATATAGGGTTAAAATAAACTTTGTTCTGTACATTTGAAATTTTTACACATGTTTAAGTGAGCGATTTAGAAAACGTGTGTACAATGCCAGGCGGTTCTGGTTAACATATGTCTTTGACAGGCGACGGAGAAGATGCTATGTGACCCCTAGTGAGAGTCGAAATTTTGCTTACTTTTTCATAAAATTCGTTATCTTCGCCAAATACCTTCAGGGCTTGAATCAAACCTTCTGTTTCTGATGAATGCACTGTTTGAAACCGCCCTTTTACTCGTTTATATTTATTTTGGCAAAATACACACAACTTGTCAACGCTAGTTTCACTGACGGAGGGTTCACTAAATATTGATGCTTCGCTTTGCTCAGTAACTACTGAAGGTGTGATCTCCTCAGTTTCGATATTTGACATTTCTGTAAGAAAAAATATGATACTAAATTATTCATATTGCAAGAAATGAAATAAATTTAAAAGTATATTCAATAGTTGGCATAATAATAATAAAAAAAATTATCATGCGATAATTAATTATCTTGTAACACAAAATAATTTATTTATGAAAATAATAATTATTATTAATTATTCGCTTCAATCATAGATTTTCACATTAATTTCAAAATTATTGTTATATTACTTATTACTGTTTTGAAATTAATAATTGCTAATATATATTTAGTAGTGATTGAATTTCTGTCAAGTAACCGAATGAAAAATATGCTTAATTCAAAGATCAAACCTAATAAAGAATGTATAAGTCAATAGAAAAATACCTGATGATGATGCTGGTACATTCGATGAAATTGATGGTTCACTCGGGCGATATTTTTTCATCACAGCCAGAAAGTTTTTATAACACTTCACATGATAACCTGTACTAGCATCAACCGCCTCTGGCAAATAAATGTTATTGAATTTGAAATTATGTTCTTTTCTTATTTTTAATGTGGATTTGCTTTTATCCAAAGTAGTCACTGTAAATTGTATTGTTTTGTCATTAGTTTTTTGGTTACAAATCACACAAACAACGTCTTCGGATTCCATCCTGCACACTATTTATACTTCCTTTTACAATAAAGGAAGTATTGGATTCACCCCAAAAATTCGAAATTGAGTTTTCAACAGATCTTCACGTTTTAGAGTCCCCTGAACCCAAAAAACGCGTTTTTGTTCATTGGTCTGTCTGTCTGTGTGTCTGTCTGTCTGTCTACCTGTGAACTGAATATCTCAAAAACGAAAAGAGGTATGGCGTTGAAACTTCATATATAAGTTTTGTGTACTATGTAGATCCGATTTCAAGCTTTTGAAGAAAATCGCATAACCGGAAGTAGGCGTTTACTCCTGTGATTTTTCAGTTATTTTCGATTTTTTCAAAAACGGCTTTAACGATTTTTTTCAAACTTCACATTTTTATTACATTTTTAATGTGTATTGAAGTGAGATAGGTGATTTTCCAGTTCAATACTTCTAAAATGGGTTTCTTTTGTTTTTTTTTATTAACTCCTATTTTAAATAGAACAGCCGGGACATTATTACATTTTTGAATTCAGCTTAAAATTCTAGAGAAAATTTGTCTCTTCACCTAACGCTCTATTTTGTGCCGTTTTTGTAGAATTTGTAATTTTGAAAATTTTTGACAAATGCTTAAAAATTGAAAATCAAATTTTTGGCTAATTATAAGATCACTGTAAAAGGTAGTTGTGTGCGTGTATCACACCAGATTTTTTTAAATATTAATATCTATTTGATATGCACAAACTAAACTTCACAATTAATATTAATATATAGTTTAAATTACAAAAATTAAAATAATATATAACATAGAACGCAGTAATTCGTAGTAATAAAGCAAAACACGACTGTACAGTTTACAAGAATGAATTGCAACTGACTAAATTTTTCTTTTAAAATCTGTTTATTTATGGAAGCAGGTATAAGACCCTTCAAACTTTCCGTTAGACAAACTGTCTCACTCGCGCCATGAAGTTGACATTACGTCTCTCACTCGCGCTCACATAGCATCTTCTCCGTCGCCTGTCAAAGACATATGCTAACCAGAACCGCCTGGCATTGTACACACGTTTTCTAAATCGCTCACTTAAACATGTGTAAAAATTGCACATCTTTCGACTCACCTGTCAGGTACTAGTGCTCATCGAAATCGCCTGTCAATTTTTTTTCCTACTTCACAATGCATGAACTAAAACATATTAAAATTTGAAGCTTACAGCGACAAGTTTTTTTTTTAATTTTATTGACAATTTCAAAAATATAAGGGATGATGACGTGCAGGGCTGATGTCTGCCAGGTCGTTGTATATGTACTTGGCATGCTATGACTCATCACCAAAAAAAGTTTTAGCCTTACAGAACGTCCGTTGCTCGAATTGCCACTGGCTCTCCGGTTATAAGAGAAAATTACTCGTACCTATACTTCGTTTAACGAACAGATGCAGAATTTAAATTACTGGGAGGAGCTAGATTGCAGAAACCTGTTTTACACGCTACAAATTAAAGACGCGGGAGAATTAAAAAAATATTTAATTTCAAATAAAATTAAGCTGTGTATAACTGGCTTACGAATAGCAATATTATATTCAAAGTTGGAGCTCATTTGTGGGAGGAGCTTCTACTTAATCTGTTTGTTAAACGTAGTATAGGAGCACGTTTTATTTTTATTATGCAGACCTTTAAAGAGAGTTGACATACTTACACTATACAGATTTGCGATAAGACTAAAATAACTTCACTTTGCATTAGACTAAATTTGGTAGGTACAGGGTTATTCATTATAAATTACCCACCCCTTATCATCGTTATTATTGCCTATAGAAAAAAAAGTTTTAAATAAAAGTTATGTGGTTATAACTGAATTTTGTTAAAATGCTATCAAAAGTACAGTGGCGTGCATAATTAAGGGGATACAAAAAAGTAATATATTTTTTTAAATGGAACACCCTGTATATTATTAAATTTTTGGAATGATCTTTCTTTCCTGATTTCAAAAATATACCATATGTTACCCTTATCTTATACCGTTTTTGAGTTATTGAACGTCAAATATCTTAGTTAAACTAGTTAACATTATTAAATATAACAAAGTTTTATTCAGGAAATTTAAATATAAATAAATGATAACTAATTTTTATTATTTCATTAAAGAAATGTCACTTATCAAACAAAATAGTTGCATTTTCATAGCTTACTTTAATAATTCCTATTTACAGTAACTAGTTTAACTAAGATATTCAACGTTTAATAACTCAAAAACGGTATAAGGTAAGGGTAACATATGGTATATTTTTGAAATCAGGAAAAAAAGGTCGTTCCAAAAATTTAATTGTATCCCCTTAATTATGCACGCCACTGTACTTTTGATAGCATTTTAACAAAATTCAGTTATAACCACATAACTTTTATTTAAAACTTTTTTTTCTATAGGCAATAATAACGATGATAAGAGGTGGGTAATTTATAATGAATAACCCTGTACGTCTAAAACTTGACGTGATCAACTTTTTCTTATACCTGATTCGTAAATTCTCAAAAATAACACGGTTATCTGAATTTTTTTAAAAGAAATGGTAAATTTGACAAATATATCGGAAGGCTATTCTTAAAAATCATTTTCTTATCAACTTTTCTCTGAAACAAATAGAAACACGCCCTGTATTAAATGTTTAAAAATCACT
This sequence comes from Agriotes lineatus, assembly GCA_940337035.1. Lineage (NCBI taxonomy): Eukaryota > Metazoa > Arthropoda > Insecta > Coleoptera > Elateridae > Agriotes > Agriotes lineatus. Next base: position 11,214 of record CALNHX010007096.1, on the reverse strand, counting down.
GCTTTGTGAGAGAGCCAAAATGTCAGTCCAACGCTAAAAACGAGACAAGATCAGATTTACTGCTTGTGTGCAAATTGAAATTTGCACGTCTTGAAAGACGAGGCAAGAGTAGTGTCATTTCTCATCTTGTCCCACACCAATATCGTTACAAATGCAAAACTTACTCTCCAATTCGTTCACCGTTCCAGCAGTGTTGATCCTTGGTCTCAGCGAAGCTCTCGTCCCGGCAGAGGCTATCAGCGAGGTTGCCATAGAAGCCTCTACTCTTCGCAATGGACGTGAGGAAGACCATAAGCTGGGTGGTAGGCAGGGGCGCGAACACCCGCAGATTGGTCACCAGCCGCGGTTTGCCGCCCCCGTGCGCGCTGGCCGCCGTCGTGGTGTCGATTAAAGTGGGGTCCTCGCTGTCCGACTGTTTGGCGGGGCCGCAGGCTCGCTTCACCTGCAAAAAATATATCGTTGTATTATAGAAACCACGAAAGATGAGCCCTGCGTCATCAATGCTATCCGTATGATATAAGATTTTACTTGCTAGTCAAATTAGCATCAGTTGTATTCTCAAGCAATCAGGAGCCAATAGGTGGCGCTTTAACCGGAAAACAAACAGCTGTCAAGTACTGTCAATGTGAATTATTTTCGTTTTAGTTATTTGCGTTTATTTGCTTTTATGATGACCACAAAGCAACCACTAATAGAGCGATTTCTTCCATAGTAAGCTTGTATAAAAGTTTCAGCGCCCTACAACGGGTGGGCCAGAAACTATTCTAGCAAAGCGGCAAAATTTAAATATGCCATTATTACGATATTTGGATTAATCAAGGATATGCCGTCAACACCAATACAAATGTTGCATATACATAATTTGCCTTCATCAGAATCTCGATTTTAAAGTTTTGAACCGCATAAATCGGAATATGGTTCTGAAGTTTACAATAATTATGGAAAATTCAAACAAAATATTTGCGAATAACAAATGTATTTTAAGTAATTCAAATAGCAATATTGTTTAATAAGTATTGTCAATCTTACAATAGTCGTGCTCAATTGTAACAATATACTTTGGTTCAAAATGCTTTTCACGCATTTTAAATGATTTGTCGGTGTCAGTTTGACGTATGAGTTTACTATTTACGCACTTTTCAACAAGCGGACAGGTGACACCAGCGCCTCCTGACGGGTGGGCCAATCTCTAACAATTATTTGATTTGACAGATGCATTCAGAAAACGTTTCTATTCGTAGGTTTTTTATGCCTTTGGGAAATTTGTGTCTCCTACACTGAATCGGCACAATTTGAAACAACACTTCTTCACATACCGACCCATAATTAATTATAGTTTGGTTCCCAACCTTGCCGAGTGGCAACACTAGCGCCCTCCGACGGGTGGGCCAGTCCCTAACAATTATTTGACAGGTGCATTTAAGAAACTCCTCTATTAGTGGTTGCTTTGTGATGATGACTAAGGTTATATGCAACTTAAATCATTTACCAATACACAATTGCAAACGATATAATAATCTAACCAATAAATATACAACTGTATTTCTTCCGCAACGCAGTGCTACAAAAAAGAATTCCATTGAACATAGGAATTTAGATAACCAACTACTAAAATAAAATAATGTAAATATATTAATAATTACAATTTTTAACCACTATCACTACTTAAACTAGAGCCACTTGAATCGTTGCCAACATGAATGATTAGTTCATCAACAGTTACATCTAAAATCCTTTCACGCTCATCCCAAGTCCTAATTTTTTCTTCAGTGTGACGTACACAATTACCTCACACATCTTTGGTACATTGTTCTAATGCTTCCTTCCACGTTGCAAGAACTCGATCATCACTATAACCATCCCTGCCGATGTGATCATTGTAAAATTGTTTTGCATGTGCCCATATTAATTCAATAGCATTGAATTTAAGCTGGTGTTACTGAGTAAAATATGGCTTTCTTTCACTTCAGTATTCAGTGAATTGATGGTAATGTGCTTTTTTTTCGAATACATCGTGTATATGGTATCCCTTATACCATTTTCGAGGAATCCGGCAAATCAGTAGATTTCAACTTTTTACGTGGTCTTTTCTTGCCAGGGCTACATAAAACTGGATTCATACTAGAACGACTCTTAACTTTTTTCACAGTAGAAACATTAATGCCTAGACCTACCGCTGCCCTCTACAATAAATTAAACGATGGATGTAAAATATAATTAGGCGAATTATGTTTTATTTAGGTACCTCTTGTAAACACGACAATGGAATTATATGACCCCAATTTCCTTTCTCGTTCAAAGTAATCCAATAAATTTAACAAGAGCTGCTGAGATTGCGAACGTAACGTTTTACCTTTAATAGACATAATTTGTATCAAATCGTAAATAATAACTTGAAAACGTAGTTATAACGCGCCGAAAAAACGAACAAGGCTTCACAAATATTATTTGACAGTTGACGTTTTAGTGACGACGCGCGTATATGACTCAAACTACTTTAATCAAATAAGCACTTTCATCATAACACACGCTTATTGTAATGCTATCACTGTCGTACGCATGAAGTTTGTGAACAAATGTACACGCATGTTTGTCGTTACTAAATTCAGCGTGTGATGACGCAGGGCTCATCTTTGGTGGTTTCTATAATAGTTCGCTTCCGAGTTTGGAGATCTTGATCCGAATGGGGTATAGATGGCAATAACGAACGCCGCAGGCATCCTAATGGGCATATTGTTCAAATATTGGATTCTATTTCATTTTTATCGCGACGATTGCACCAGTTTTGCTCCCCTAAGATAGAACAAGGCCGAGAATGAATTTCCTTTTCCCTAAATTTAATTTCAATACATAGAGGGCTTTTGCAAAGCATATATTTAATATAGACTGTAGCTGAAACATATACGGGTTGTTTCTTAGATAATGACATTTATTAACTGCTGTTACTCTCCAGACTTTAATTTATGCTACGGACAATGTAAAATCATGATTGATTCCTATTTTCAGAATACTGTTTGAGAAAGTGAGAAATGGATGTATACTGTAGGTATATAGGGAAGAATTTCCACAACAGTTCGCTAAAGCGTGTTAAATTATTTTATAAGGATATCAGTTGCAGTAAAAACTGCTAAATGCAGTGCTGTTGGGGGAATGTTTTACATAACCCCCTTAATAAATGTCTTTGCAATATCCTGGTTCCTTCTGTATTTTATCTATATCATCATATCACAGCGTTGATTAGAACCATGCTGAGAAAAGCATGGATCTTGCACGACAGAGTTTTGTTTTACGGCAATTCAGATTCAGAACTATAAACGTCTGACGATGATCTTGTGTAAGAAAAATATACGGTGTATACAGAAGATGGCGAAAGAGCTTTACATGGCCCTTAGAAGTAGGCAGGTTCTGATAACGATTACGATCTTGTGCAAAGGGAAAATAATTTACGTACAGAAGGTGGGGCGAGTTTCCTTTTTGGTCATTTCGCTCTGCTTCCTTTGGGACATTACCCATACAACTACACATCTTCTGATGATGATGATTAGGATCATGTACAAGAAGAAAATGCGTTGTGTACAGAAGATAGCGAGATGGAATTTTGATTTATTTCCTTTGAGATATGACCCATAAACCTATACATCCTCTGATGATGATTATGATCTTGCGGCGGAGGAAAATCACCTTGAAACTAAAAATAATGCCACATGAATAGGGCACCGCGTTACATGCCTAATATACAAGAAGGGGGACTGCCTGATATGTTAAAATTGTACAGGGATATCTCTGTTATCCGCAGTCTACAAAACCAATATAAATATGAGAGAATTGAAATATATGCCACGAAATAATCAGTGACCATCACGCAGGATTTAGAAAGAACAGATCCACAATTGACCAGCTATTTGTGGTTAAGAATATAACGCTAACAGTTTACTTTAGCATGAAACGCTAAAATCCGTTTTTTTTTGGAATCCCTAGAAAAAGACCATGCAGAATAAAAAGTAAGTACAGAGAAGTTGGCGGAAAGGCGTTTTTAATTACAAAACTTACAAAAATCCATAAAAAATTCCGAAAAACATCGGCGAAATAACATAAACACGTCATTTTATTTCGGTGCGCACGCAACGCAGACTGTAGCTCGAATATGTTACTAAAGCTCGAAAAACACCAGGGCCGGCACCCATTGCTTTAAAATAAATAGATAGAATGAGGGAAAACTCCGGTATAGTAGACCACAACCTTTTAGTGGGTACTAAGTACACACAAATCTTAAACTGCAGCTAACCTAAAATAGCTCCTGGGCATGAGACAGAAGTGATCTACGATACTGCATTTTAGCTAAAGTATTTATTAGAGGCCTCTATACTTTTATACTCGTTGAGGCTGCGCCACACCGTTTAGGGTATTTTAACGACAGTTGGCAACGTAGCTATCGCTGGAAGTGTCAATTGTGTTAGTTGAGGTCTTAGACGTCTAAGGTTGGGGTACATTTTATTTTGGTATTTACTTGTTGATTCGAGTTTAGCAGGCCGTAAACCATAGGGATAGTGCAAAACCGCTTCCAAAAGTTGCAATTAAAGCGTTTCAAGCTAAAGTAAATAATTACCAATATAACACTCTAATATATCCAATTTTTGTAGACTTCAAACAAGCCTACGGTAGCATCGACAGAATAGCTTTATACGATACTATAAGAGAACTCAGATAACCATGAGCAATTTGCAGACCAGTAAGGATTCAAAACAACCTAACAAATCAGTTCAACACAGTTGAAAAACTAGGACAGGGGATGGACTGACTCCAGCATTATTTAAAATAATTTTGAAAAAGGTGATTATGCATATGAAAATAATATCCATACCAGGCGGTAAGTTATACAGTTGATTTGAATATTATAGGGCGATATACTATACTTCATTCAGATTCAAGATAGAGCAAAATCTGCAACCCAAGTTAGAAATATCAGCAGTAAGTTGATTACTAATATGATTTTATTAAAATTGAGATCAGAGAGATATGGCTTTGTTGCTGTCTTTATGAGTGTCATAATCAATGTGTCATGTTTTTAATATGCATTTTTGCTTAAGGAAACCATTTGCAACATTTTTTAGTGGGTAAATTTATTCTCAGATCACATTCAGCAGATTTCATTTAGGTTGACATCGCACAATTTTCCAATTTCAAGCTTTGCAAATTTGTCAAAAACTATAACCTCTATATTATACTACGTACATCCCATGATCTACATTTTAATAAAATCAAATTAGTAATCAACTGACTGCTGATATTTGTCACTTGGGTTGCAGATTTTGCTCTATCTTGAATTTGAATGAACTAAAAAGTGTTTTACTGGAATCACATGCAGCAAAATTAGACCTGCAAATTGACGATACAAAACTAAATGCATGACCATAAAGCCAATCCGGAGCGTAGGTCAAAACTTCACCGTTCAGGCGAAGCATATGGAAGGAGGTACGAATTTTAATTACCTTTGCGCACAACTAAATGAAAACAATGATATGACACTGTCAATTAAGCAAGAATCGTTGCATGAAACCGAGTCTATTATGCGTTACAAGATTTAAATCTAAGCCATGATACGACCTGTAGTAGCGTCTAGTTTTCAAACATGGACTAAGCGAACGACGAGAAACTCATGAGGTTTAAAAGAAAACCTGCGAATAATATATGGGCCCATGGAAGACTGAACGCTGGTGAATTCGTTATAACTACGAGTGGCAAATTCGAAAAATGATCTTCAGGATGCATTTTGGTGGAAATAGATGAAAATGAAGGCCACAACAGCGATGGCAATATCAAAAAAGATGCCTTCGAAATCCGACAGATACGAAACTGACAGGCAGTAGCAAAACACATAGCCCTGTGGAAGAGAAGAACTAAGGAGGCTCAGGTCTACTGAGGGCTGTGATACTACGGAAGAAGAAGAAGTAGGAGGAAAATGGGTTATGCACAGAAGATGGAAGAATATTTTACTTTATGGTCATGTCGATGTGTTTCCTTTGGGATATGACCCATACAACTACACAACTTCGAATGATGATTACGATCTTGCGTAGGAGGAAAATGCATTGTGTACAGAAAATGACGAGACGGTTACTTTATGGTCATTTCAATCCGTTTCCTTCGGGACGTAATCCATAAAACTTGACATGTTCCGATTATGATTATAATTTTGTGCAAGAGGAAAATACGTTGTGTACAGAAGGTGGCGAGAGAATTTTACTTAATGGTCATTTCAATCTGTTTCATTAGTGATATGACCCATAAAACTATACATCAGATAATGATTATTAGAGCGCGGATTCTAGGGCAATTGCCTAATTGTCATTTTTTTAGGCTTCTATAGAAACTTGTTTCATACAAAAACAAGTTTTTTAATACATATGTGTTAAAGCCTAAATGAATGAAATTTAAAATAAACGCGTAAACAACTTTATATGCTGCCTAAAATAGGCTTTGGTTGTTTTTCGAATTTTAGTGGTTCAAACTTCATGAACGTCAGCTTTAAGTGTTTTTTTTTGTTGAAATGCGTTTATGAACGGTTTTAAGTGAATCTTTACGAGAGTCTCTACATGACCACAACACTCGAGCGAAGTTTCACCAATCTAAAACCAAACCTCAAATGTAACCAATCCCGCAGCTTTTTTGATGTTTTTGTCTTGGGTTGAGCATTGTCTACAATTTGTGCACATTTCTTGGTTAATTAAATTACATCTTGATCATCATGACAGAAAACCGCATTGAAGGAAAAAATAAAAAAGTGGTTGACGGAGTCGCAAGATACACAACAAAACACATTGGATGAGGGTAGTGTTTTTTGCAAATCTTGTGGTCAAGTTGTAAGTAAAAAGTAATATTAATATTGCTAAATAATATTGCAATCCCATTTTAGTTTGCATGCACACAGGAATGTCATATTGAAAAGCATATAATGGACTACATTAATAGACAAAAGGTTCAATAATAATGACAAATATTGCTGCTTGAATGCCCCCAAGAACTAGATAAAGCCAAATTTTATTCAGAGATGTGCTTTGCTTTTCTTGCTTCCAACATACCGTTGTATAAGTTAAAGAACGATAACTTGAGAAACTTCGTGGAAAACATACCAATAAAAAAGTGTCATACAGCCAAATTTGCCTACTTTAGATTTTTAGTGCCTACACCTGACATTTTTGTGGCCTGAGTAAGGAGCCTATTTTAATTTTTTAAAGGTCTATAATCCGCGCTCTAATGATTATAATCTTGCCTAGAAAAAAATGCATTGTGTAGGGAAGATGACAGGAGTGTTGCTTTACGGTTATTCCAAACTGCTGCCTTTGGGACGTAATCCATAAAACATGTCTGATGATGATTATAATCTTTTGCAAGATGAAAATGCGTTGGCGATGGCGCGAGGATTTTACTTTATGGTTGGTCATTGTGACCAGTTTTCTTAGTAATATGACCTATAAAACTATACATCTTCCGACAATGATTATGATCTCGCCTAGGAGGAAAATGCATTGTGTTCCAAAGATCACGAGAGTGTTGCTTTACGGTCATTTCAATCTGCTTCCTATGGGACTTAACCCATAAAAGTTGACATGTTCTGATGATGAGTATGATCTTGTGCAAGAGAAAAATGCGTTGTGTACAGAAGATGGCGGGTGATTTTATTTTAGGGTCATTTCGATCTGTTTTCTTAGTGATATGACCCATAAAACTATACATTTTCGGATGATGATTATGATCTTACGTCGGAGAAAAATTCACTGTGTACGGAAAATCACGAGAGGATTCCTTTACGGTCATTCCAGTCTGCTTCCTTTGGAACGTAATCCATAAAACTTGACATGTATTAATGATTATAATCCTGAGCAAGAGAAAAATGCGTTGTGTACAGACTATGGCGAGAAGATTTTACTTTATGATCATTGCGATCCGTTTTCTTAGTGATATAACCCATAAAACTATACATTTTCGGATGATGATTATCACCTTGCGTAGGAGAAAAATGCACTGTGTGCGGAAGATCACGAGAGTGTTGCTTTACGGTTATTTCAATCTGATTCCTTTAGGACGTAATCCATAAAACTTGACATGTTCTGATGATGATTAGAATCTTGTGGAAGAGGAAAATACGTTGTGTACAGAAGATGGAGAATGATTTTACACTATGATCTTTTCGATCTGTTACAATAGTGATATGACCCATATAACTATACTTTTCCGGATAATGATTATGATCTTGCCTAGGAGGAGCATTGTATACGGATGATCACGGGAAGGTTACAATATGATCATTTAAATCTGTTTCATTTAAGACGTAATCCACAAAACTTGACATGTTCTGATGATGATTGTAATCTTGTGCAAGAGAAAAATGAGTTGTGTACAGAAGATAACAAGAGGGTTTTACTATATGGTCATTGAGATCTGTTTCATTAGTGATATGACCCATAAAACTATACATCTTCGAATGATGATTATGATCTTGCGTAGGAGGGAAAGGCGTTGTGTACGGAAGATCACGAGAGTGTTGCTTTACGGTCACTTCCATCTGCTTCCTTTGGGACGTAATCCACAAAACTTGACATGTTCCGATTATGATTATAATCTTGTGTAAGAGGAAAATACGTTGTGTACAGAAGGTGGCGAGAGGATTTTACTTTATGGTCATTGAGATCTGTTTCATTAGTGATATGACCCATAAAACTATACATCTTCGGATGATGATTATGATCTTGCGTAGGAAGGAAAGGCGTTGTGTACGGAATATCACAAGAGTGTTTCTTTACGGTCCCTTTCATCTGCTTCCTTTGAGACGTAATCCACAAAACTTGACATGTTCCGATGATGATTATAATCTTGTGTAAGAGGAAAATACGTTGTGTACAGAAGGTGGCCAGATGATTTTACTTTATGGTCATTTCGATCTATTTCCTTTGGGAGGTAATCTATAAAACTAGACATGTTTTTATCATGATTATGATCTTGTGCCAGAGGAAAATGCGTTGTGTACAGAAGGTGGCGAGGGGGTTTTACCACTAAGAGATACCGATATGTTCTAAAAGAGGTTATGTATTAGCTGCACGAAACCAAACTGGATTTTTCAACACGATTTACGTAGTGACATATAAATTCTAGGGAATGGAATGATACTGACGCAAGATTTTTTTCATACCTTTCATATAAACAAAAATAGATTAATTTTTACTTTTGGAACAATTCCCATTCGACTTAAAATGATCTTCACGAAAAAAGCATCGGTTTTACTTACGAAATACGTCATCCGTTTGTGATTTATTCCTGCCGCAGTTATCCGTTGCGAATATTAACGTCTCTCGAAAATGTCGAAAGAGGCAAAGGAGCGGAAGCAAATTATTAATTAGATTACAAAAGGGACGCTGATTATAAAATGCATAAAGACGTGATGAAGTGGAACTGATGAATGAACAGTTCGGGCATACACAAGTTATTTATGATGTAAACGGTCTAAATGTGGAGATCCATGACGCAGTTGGCAATATTTTTGGAACATGTAGGTCGAATGCACGTCCTTTTGTCATTATTATTGAAAGATGGCCTTTCAATGATCCAATACTAGGAGATGGATATGACATCAGTTTTTCGGCTTAACTGTTTGCAAATCATCGTGATTTGTTTGAACCATAAGAATTACGGGGGTCTTCCGGAAAAACAAACGACGGTTAAGTATATATTATAAGCAATCATATACTGATATTACCTTTAATCATTCTTTTAGTGTAATATAAAATTTCATTGCTTGGAAGGGAGACGGTTGTTCAGCCATGACAATTAGAAGCCACAAATTTAAAAATATTAAAACTTGTATTTTCGTACTACTTGCTGACGCACCTCAAGCAAGGCTGCTGGACTTCATTTGTTTCTCTGCTGGACGTTTTTATCCCGTCGGTATTTACGAGTACTCAGAACCACTCCTTGACAGGAGATTATAAAAGCCGGCAATTAAAATTAGATATGGGAAGTTATTGAACTGCAGTAAAATGGGTACTGGCGCTGATCCCCGGATTTTTTATGAGAATATCTTGAAGAGCCTAATAATTAGCACATAATACCCCATTTTCAAACATCCATTTATTTATGAAATCTCACGATTTTTTATGAAGGCTAAATACACCCATTGAATCGTGTATTACTATTACCTGAACAATCTCAAGGAGCTCTGCAAAAAATAGATGAAACGAAAGAATTCTTCTTTTTAGCCCACTTTGATGTCTTTGTGTATGTCTTCGAATGCTCAAATCTGCTTCTAGTTTAAAAATGTAATTTATGTATCATTTTAATTAGAGAGCAGATGAATGCGTCAGTAGCAGCGAAATTGGGGTGATTTTACAGCCGATGTAAACGTCAAAGATCAAATATATACTTAGTAACAATAAAAGATGGGTTGAAGGAAAAGCGGCCCCGGATATAAAATGGAGGCGTCACCTTAACTTTCAGTTTTTAGCGTGCTTTACGAACTTCATTACTTTTCCGGCAAAAAATCTGCATCCGCGTAACTGTTAAGATTATCCGCGCCCCCATTACGCATTTGGTTTATATCCCGGCTCATACAGAGGCAAAAAGGGATAAGTCGGTAAAAACACGATGATGAACTGGATTGCGCTTAATACACAAGGGAGACGAAGCCCCACTAAAAAAGATTTTATACGGAGTAAAATTTCCAACCCCGCATAAAACTGACAATGTTACGTAAATTGGCGTATTTATTACCGCGAAAATTTACACCGAACGAACATAAAATATAATCTCACGTAGTTTGGAATTTTATCTCATAAATTTTAATAAATTCATAAATTTTAATGCCACAGAACAACGACGGCCGTGTAATATATAAATTTGTATTAGCGAATGCATTCGATCGCGCCCCTCCGGCTCCGTTTTTCCGAAAATTATCGCTTAATAAATTTGCGGTCCCCCACCAACTCGTCAAACGAGCAAGGATATAAATTGGGCGCGCCACCGAAATTATACACTATTTCTAAATCGCCCCGGGATCGATAAATTCAACTACGCGCCCCGGACATTATAAACAAAGGGTAGGAATTCTTGACGTTCTTCTCGGCCCACCCCTCGGCGGTGAGAGCTGATGGAATTCTTCCAAGTGCGAAAGCAACCTGCGACCAGTAGAAAGAATCCCAAGATTGATTAATAGCTACATATTTT